>CM047817.1:6113650-6393650 GCA_026214975.1 Gentiana macrophylla
TAATAAGAAGAAAACATGAATTCGAACTCGTTACCAAAGAAAAAACACAAATTTCTACTCGTTATAATGGGAAAACACAAATTTCCGGCGATGTGAACTCGTTATCAGGGAAAAAAAACATTTTTTCTACAAGGACAACTCGTTACCAGAGAAAAACACAAATTTGAACTCGTTAATAAGAAGAAAACATGAATTCGAACTCGTTACCAAAGAAAAACACAAATTTCTACTCGTTATAATGGGAAAACACAAATTTCCGGCGATGTCAACTCGTTATCAGGGAAAAAAACATTTTTTCTACAAGGACAACTCGTTACCAGAGAAAAACACAAATTTGAACTCGTTAATAAGAAGAAAACATGAATTCGAACTCGTTACCAAAGAAAAAACACAAATTTCTACTCGTTATAATGGGAAAACACAAATTTCCGGCGATGTCAACTCGTTATCGGGGAAAAACATTTTTTCTACAAGGACAACTCGTTACCAGAGAAAACACAAATTTGAACTCGTTAATAAGAAGAAAACATGAATTCGAACTCGTTACCAAAGAAAAAACAAATTTTCTACTCGTTATAATGGGAAAACACAAATTTCCGGCGATGTCAACTCGTTATCAGGGTAAAAAACATTTTTTCTACAAGGACAACTCGTTACCAGAGAAAAACACAAATTTGAACTCGTTAATAAGAAGAAAACATGAATTCGAACTCGTTACCAAAGAAAAACACAAATTTCTACTCGTTATAATGGGAAAACACAAATTTCCGGCGATGTCAACTCGTTATCAGGGTAAAAAAACATTTTTCTACAAGGACAACTCGTTACCAGAGAAAAACACAAATTTGAACTCGTTAATAAGAAGAAAACATGAATTCGAACTCGTTACCAAAGAAAAAACACAAATTTCTACTCGTTATAATGGGAAAACACAAATTTCGGAGATGTCAACTCGTTATCGGAAAAAAAACATTTTTCTACAAGGACAACTCGTTACCAGAGAAAAACACAAATTTGAACTCGTTAATAAGAAGAAAACATGAATTCGAACTCGTTACCAAAAAAAACACAAATTTCTACTCGTTATAATGGGAAAACACAAATTTCCGGCGATGTCAACTCGTTATCGAAAAAACATTTTTCTACAAGGACAACTCGTTACCAGAGAAAAACACAAATTTGAACTCGTTAATAAGAAGAAAACATGAATTCGAACTCGTTACCAAAGAAAAACACAAATTTCTACTCGTTATAATGGGAAAACACAAATTTCCGGCGATGTCAACTCGTTATCAGGGAAAAAAACATTTTTCTACAAGGACAACTCGTTACTAGAGAAAAACACAAATTTGAACTCGTTAATAAGAAGAAAACATGAATTCGAACTCGTTACCAAAGAAAAACACAAATTTCTACTCGTTATAATGGGAAAACACAAATTTCGGCGATGTCAACTCGTTATCGGGAAAAAAACATTTTTTCTACAAGGACAACTCGTTACGAGAAAAACACAAATTTGAACTTCGTTAATAAGAAGAAAACATGAATTCGAACTCGTTACCAAAGAAAAAACACAAATTTCTACTCGTTATAATGGGAAAACACAAATTTCCGGCGATGTCAACTCGTTATCTTGGAAAAAACATTTTTTCTACAAGGACAACTCGTTACCAGAGAAAAACACAAATTTGAACTCGTTAATAAGAAGAAAACATGAATTCGAACTCGTTACCAAGAAAAAACACAAATTTCTACTCGTTATAATGGGAAAACACAAATTTCCGGCGATGTCAACTCGTTATCAAGGAAAAAAACATTTTTCTACAAGGACAACTCGTTACCAGAGAAAAACACAAATTTGAACTCGTTAATAAGAAGAAAACATGAATTCGAACTCGTTACCAAAGAAAAAACACAAATTTCTACTCGTTATAATGGGAAAACACAAATTTCCGGCGATGTCAACTCGTTATCAGGGAAAAAAACATTTTTTCTTGAAAGGACAACTCGTTACGAGAGAAAAACACAAATTTGAACTCGTTAATAAGAAGAAAACATGAATTCGAACTCGTTACCAAAGAAAAACACAAATTTCTACTCGTTATAATGGGAAAACACAAATTTCCGGCGATGTCAACTCGTTATCATGGAAAAAAATATTTTTTCTACAAGGATAACTCGTTACCAGAGAAAAACACAAATTTGAACTCGTTAATAAGAAGAAAACATGAATTCGAACTCGTTACCAAAGAAAAAACAAAAATTTCTACTCGTTATAATGGGAAAACACAAATTTCCGGCGATGTGAACTCGTTATCGGGAAAAAAATTTTTCTACAAGGACAACTCGTTACCAGAGAAAAACACAAATTTGAACTCGTTAATAAGAAGAAAACATGAATTCGAACTCGTTACCAAAGAAAAACACAAATTTCTACTCGTTATAATGGGAAAACACAAATTTCCGGCGATGTGAACTCGTTATCAGGGAAAAAAACATTTTTTCTACAAGGACAACTCGTTACCAGAGAAAAACACAAATTTGAACTCGTTAATAAGAAGAAAACATGAATTCGAACTCGTTACAAAGAAAAAAACACAAATTTCTACTCGTTATAATGGGAAAACACAAATTTCCGGTGATGTCAACTCGTTATCAAGGAAAAAACATTTTTTCTACAAGGACAACTCGTTACCAGAGAAAAACACAAATTTGAACTCGTTAATAAGAAGAAAACATGAATTCGAACTCGTTACCAAAGAAATAACACAAATTTCTACTCGTTATAATGAGAAAACACAAATTTCCGGTGATGTCAACTCATTTTCAAGGAAAAAAAACATTTTTCTACAAGGACAACTAGTTACCAGAGAAAAACACAAATTTGAACTCGTTAACAAGAAGAAAACATGAATTCGAACTCGTTACCAAAGAAAAACACAAATTTCTACTCGTTATAATGGGAAAACACAAATTTCCGGCGATGTCAACTCGTTATCGGGTAAAAACATTTTTTCTACAAGGACAACTCGTTACCAGAGAAAAACACAAATTTGAACTCGTTAATAAGAAGAAAACATGAATTCGAACTCGTTAAAACACAAATTTCTACTCGTTATAATGGGAAAACACAAATTTCCGGCGATGTCAACTCGTTATCAGGGAAAAAACATTTTTCTGCAAGGACAACATCGTTACCAGAGAAAATCACAAATTTGAACTCGTTAATAAGAAGAAAACATGAATTCGAACTCGTTACCAAAGAAAAAACACAAATTTCTACTCGTTATAATGGGAAAACACAAATTTCCGGCGATGTCAACTCGTTATCATGGGAAAAAAACATTTTTTCTACAAGGACAACTCGTTACCAGAGAAAAAAACACAAATTTGAACTCGTTAATAAGAAGAAAACATGAATTCAAACTCGTTACCAAAGAAAAACACAAATTTCTACTCGTTATAATGGGAAAACACAAATTTCCGGCGATGTCAACTCGTTATCAGGGAAAAAACATTTTTTCTACAAGGACAACTCATTACCAGAGAAAAACACAAATTTGAACTCGTTAATAAGAAGAAAACATGAATTCGAACTCGTTACCAAAGAAAAAACAAAAATTTCTACTCGTTATAATGGGAAAACACAAATTTCCGCCGATGTCAACTCGTTATCGGGGAAAAAAAAACATTTTTCTACAAGGACAACTTCGTTACCAGAGAAAAACACAAATTTGAACTCGTTAATAAGAAACACAAAACATGAATTCGAACTCGTTACCAAAGAAAAACAAAATTTCTACTCGTTATAATGGGAAAACACAAATTTCGGCGATGTCAACTCGTTATCGAAAAAAAAACATTTTTTCTACAAGGACAACTTCGTTACGAGAAAAACACAAATTTGAACTCGTTAATAAGAAGAAAACATGAATTCGAACTCGTTACCAAAGAAAAACACAAATTTCTTTCTTTCGTTATAATGGGAAAACACAAATTTCCGGCGATGTCAACTCGTTATCAGGGAAAAAAACATTTTTCTACAAGGACAACTCGTTACCAGAGAAAAACACAAATTTGAACTCGTTAATAAGAAGAAAACATGAATTCAAACTCGTTACCAAAGGAAAAACAAAAATTTCTACTCGTTATAATGGGAAAACACAAATTTCCGGCGATGTCAACTCGTTATCAGGGAAAAAAACATTTTTTCTACAAGGACAACTCGTTACCAGAGAAAATCAAAATTTGAACTCGTTAATAAGAAGAAAACATGAATTCGAACTCGTTACCAAAGAAAAAAAACAAATTTCTACTCGTTATAATGGGAAAACACAAATTTCCGGCGATGTCAACTCGTTATCAGGGAAAAAACATTTTTTCTACAAGGACAACCTCGTTACGTTAGAGAAAAACACAAATTTGAACTCGTTAATAAGAAGAAAACATGAATTCGAACTCGTTACCAAAGAAAAACACAAATTTCTACTCGTTATAATGGGAAAACACAAATTTCGGCGATGTCAACTTTCGTTATCGGGGAAAAAACATTTTTCTACAAGGACAACACTTACCAGAGAAAAACACAAATTTGAACTCGTTAATAAGAAGAAAACATGAATTAGAACTCGTTACCAAAGAAAAACACAAATTTCTACTCGTTATAATGGGAAAACACAAATTTCCGGCGATGTCAACTCGTTATTATCGGGGAAAAAATTTTTTTCAACAAGGACAACTCGTTACCAGAGAGAAAAACACAAATTTGAACTCGTTAATAAGATAAAACATGAATTCGAACTCGTTACCAAAGAAAAACAAAAATTTCTACTCGTTATAATGGGAAAACACAAATTTCGGCGATGTCAACTCGTTATCGAGGAAAAAAACATTTTTCTACAAGGACAACCCGTTACCAGAGAAAAACACAAATTTGAGCTCGTTAATAAGAAGAAAACATGAATTCGAACTCGTTACAAAGAAAAACAAAATTTCTACTCGTTATAATGGGAAAACACAAATTTCCGGCGATGTCAACTCGTTATCAGGGGAAAAAAACATTTTTCCTACAAGGACAACTCGTTACCAGAGAAAAACACAAATTTGAACTCGTTAATAAGAAGAACACATGAATTCGAACTCGTTACCAAAGAAAAAACACAAATTTCTACTCGTTATAATGGGAAAACACAAATTTCCGGCGATGTCAACTCGTTATCAGGGGAAAAAACATTTTTTCTACAAGGACAACTTCGTTACCAGAGAAAAACACAAATTTGAACTCGTTAATAAGAAGAAAACATGAATTAGAACTCGTTACCAAAGAAAAACACAAATTTCTACTCGTTATAATGGGAAAACACAAATTTCCGGCGATGTCAACTCGTTATCTGGGAAAAAAACATTTTTTCTACAAGGACAACTCGTTACCTGAGAAAAACACAAATTTGAACTCGTTAATAAGAAGAAAACATGAATTCGAACTCGTTACCAAAGAAAAACAAAAATTTCTACTCGTTATAATGGGAAAACACAAATTTCCGGCGATGTCAACTCGTTATCGGGGAAAAAAACATTTTTCTACAAGGACAACTCGTTACCAGAGAAAAACACAAATTTGAACTCGTTAATAAGAAGAAAACATGAATTCGAACTCGTTACCAAAGAAAAAACAAAAATTTCTACTCGTTATAATGGGAAAACACAAATTTCTGGCGATCTCAACTCGTTATCAGGGAAAAAAACATTTTTCCTACAAGGACAACTCGTTACCAGAGGAAAACACAAATTTGAACTCGTTAATAAGAAGAAAACATGAATTCAAACTCATTACCAAAGAAAAAACACAAATTTCTACTCGTTATAATGGAAAAACACAAATTTTTGGCGATGTCAACTCGTTATCAGGGAAAAAAAAACATTTTTCTGCAAAGACAACACGTTACCTAAGTAAATCACAAATTTGAACTCATTAATAAGAAGAAAACATGAATTCGAACTCGTTACCAAAGAAAAAACAAAATTTCTACTCGTTATAATGGGAAAACACAAATTTCCGGCAATGTCAACTCGTTATCAGGGAAAAAAAATTCTGCAAGGACAACATGTTACCAGCGAAAATCAAAAATTTGAACTCGTTAATAAGAAGAAAACATGAATTCGAACTCGTTACCAAAAAAAACACAAATTTCTACTCGTTATAATGGGAAAACACAAATTTCCGGCGATGTCAACTCGTTATCAGGGTAAAAAATATTTTTCTACAAGGACAACTCGTTACCAGAGAAAACACAAATTTGAACTCGTTAATAAGAAGAAAACATGAATTCGAACTCGTTACCAAAGAAAAAACACAAATTTCTACTCATTATAATGGGAAAACACAAATTTCCGGCGATGTCAACTCATTATCGTGGTATAAAAACATTTTTCCTACAAGGACAACATGTTACCAGAGAAAATCACAAATTTGAACTCATTAATAAGAAGAAAACATGAATTCGAACTCGTTACCAAAGAAAAAAAAATTTCTACTCGTTATAATGGGAAAACACAAATTTCGGCGATGTCAACTCGTTATCATGGAAAAAAAACATTTTTTCTACAAGGACAACTCTTTACCAGAGAAAAACACAAATTTGAACTCGTTAATAAGAAGAAAACATGAATTCGAACTCGTTACCAAAGAAAAAACACAAATTTCTACTCGTTATAATGGGAAAACACAAATTTCCGGCGATATCAACTCGTTATCGTGAAAAAAACATTTTTTCTACAAGGACAACTCGTTACCAGAGAAAAACACAAATTTGAACACGTTAATAAGAAGAAAACATGAATTCGAACTCGTTACCAAAGAAAAACACAAATTTCTACTCGTTATAATGGGAAAACACAAATTTCCGGCGATGTCAACTCGTTATCAGGGAAAAAACATTTTTCTACAAGGACAACTCGTTACCAGAGAAAAACACAAATTTGAACTCGTTAATAAGAAGAAAACATGAATTCGAACTCGTTGCCAAAGAAAAAACACAAATTTCTACTCGTTATAATGGGAAAACACAAATTTCCGGCGATGTCAACTCGTTATCAGGGTAAAAAATATGTTTTCTACAAGGACAACTCGTTACCAGAGAAAAACACAAATTTGAACTCGTTAATAAGAAGAAAACATGAATTCGAACTCGTTACCAAAGAAAAAACACAAATTTCTACTCGTTATAATGGGAAAATACAAATTTCCGGCGATGTCAACTCATTATCAGGGTATAAAAACATTTTTCCTACAAGGACAACTCGTTACCAGAGAAAAACACAAATTTGAACTCATTAATAAGAAGAAAACATGAATTCGAACTCGTTACCAAAGAAAAAACAAAAATTTCTACTCGTTATAATGGGAAAACACAAATTTTCGGCGATGTCAACTCGTTATCAGGGAAAAAAAACTTTTTTCTACACGGACAACTCTTTACCAGAGAAAAACACAAATTTGAACTCGTTAATAAGAAGAAAACATGAATTCGAACTCGTTGCCAAAGAAAAAACACAAATTTCTACTCGTTATAATGGGAAAACACAAATTTCCGGCGATGTCAACTCGTTATCAGGGAAAAAACATTTTTTCTGCAAGGACAACACGTTACCAGAGAAAAACACAAATTTGAACTCGTTAATCAGAAGAAAACATGAATTCGAACTCGTTACCAAAGAAAAAACAATAATTTCTACTCGTTATAATGGGAAAACACAAATTTCCGGCGATGACAACTCGTTATCAGGGAAAAACATTTTTCTACAAAGACAACTCGTTACCAGAGAACACAAATTTGAACTCGTTAATAAGAAGAAAACATGAATTCGAACTCATTACCAAAGAAAAAACACAAATTTCTACTCGTTATAATGGGAAAACACAAATTTCCGGCGATGTCAACTCGTCATCAGGGAAAAAAACATTTTTTCTGAATGGACAACACGTTACCTGAGAAAATCACAAATTTGAACTCGTTAATATGAAGAAAACATGAATTCGAACTCGTTACCAAAGAAAAACACAAATTTCTACTTGTTATAATGGAAAAACACAAATTTCCGGAGATGTCAACTCGTTATCAGGGTAAAAAACATGTTTTCTACACGGACAACTCTTTACCAGAGAAAAACACAAATTTGAACTCGTTAATAAGAAGAAAACATGAATTCGAACTCGTTACCAAAGAAAAAACACAAATTTCTACTCGTTATAATGGGAAAACACAAATTTCCGGCGATGTCAACTCGTTATCAGGGTAAAAAAAACATTTTTTTCTACAAGGACAACTCGTTACCAGATAAAAACACAAATTTGAACTCGATAATAAGAAGAAAACATGATTTCGAACTACCAAAGAAAAAACAAAAATTTCTACTCGTTATAATGAGAAAACACAAATTTCCGGCGAGGTCAACTCGTTATCAGGGAAAAAAACATTTTTCTGCAAGGACAACACGTTACCAGAGAAAAACACAAATTTGAACACGTTAATCAGAAGAAAACATGAATTCGAAGTCGTTACCAAAGAAAAAACAATAATTTCTACTCGTTATAATGGGAAAACACAAATTTCCGGCGATGTCAACTCGTTATCAGGGAAAAAAACATTTTTTCTGCAAGGACAACACTAGCAGAGAAAAACACAAATTTGAACTCGTTAATAAGATAAACACATGAATTCAAACTCGTTACCAAAGAAAAAACACAAATTTCTACTCGTTATAATGGGAAAACACAAATTTCCGGCGATGTCAACTCGTTATCAGGGAAAAAAAACATTTTTATACAAGGACAACTCGTTACCAGAGAAAAACACAAATTTGAACTCGTTAATAAGAAGAAAACATGAATTCGAACTCGTTACCAAAGAAAAAACACAAATTTCTACTCGTTATAATGGGAAAACACAAATTTCCGGCGATGTCAACTCGTTATCATGGTAAAAAAACATTTTTTCTACAAGGACAACTCGTTACCAGAGAAAAACACAAATTTGAACTCGTTAATAAGAAGAAAACATGATTTCGAACTCGTTACCAAAGAAAAAACACAAATTTCTACTCGTTATAATGAGAAAACACAAATTTCCGGCGAGGTCAACTCGTTATCAGGGAAAAAAACATTTTTCTGCAAGGACAACACGTTACCAGAGAAAAACACAATTTTGAACACGTTAATCAGAAGAAAACATGAATTCGAACTCGTTACCAAAGAAAAAACAATAATTTCTTCTCGTTATAATGGGAAAACACAAATTTCCGGCGATGTCAACTCGTTATCAGGGAAAAAAACATTTTTTCTGCAAGGACAACACTAGCAGAGAAAAACACAAATTTAAACTCGTTAATAAGATAAACACATGAATTCGAACTCGTTACCAAAGAAAAAACACAAATTTCTACTCGTTATAATGGGAAAACACAAATTTCCGGCGATGTCAACTCGTTATCAGGGAAAAAAAGCATTTTTTTATACAAGGACAACTCGTTACCAGAGAAAAAACAAATTTGAACTCGTTAATAAGAAGAAAACATGAATTCGAACTCGTTACCAAAGAAAAAACACAAATTTCTACTCGTTATAATGGGAAAACACAAATTTCCGGCGATGTCAACTCGTTATTAGGGAAAAAAACATTTTTTCTGCAAGGACAACACTGTAGCAGAGAAAATCACAAATTTGAACTTGTTAATAAGAAGAAAACATGAATTCGAACTCGTTACCCAAGAAAAAACACAAATTTCTACTCCTTATAATGGGAAAACACAAATTTCCGGCGATGTCAACTCGTTATCAGGGAAAAAAACATTTTTTCTACAAGGACAACTCGTTACCAGAGAAAAACACAAATTTCAACTCGTTAATAAGAAGAAAACATGAATTCGAACTCGTTACCAAAGAAAAAATACAAATTTCTACTCGTTATAATGGGAAAACACAAATTTCCGGCGATGTCAACTCGTTATCTGGGAAAAAAACATTTTTTCTACAAGGACAACTCGTTACCAGATAAAAACACAAATTTGAACTCGTTAATAAGAAGAAAACATGAATTCGAACTCGTTACCAAAGAAAAACAAAAATTTCTACTCGTTATAATGGGAAAACACAAATTTCCGGCGATGTCAACTCGTTATCAGGGAAAAAAACATTTTTTCTGCAAGGACAACACTGTAGCTGAGAAAATCAAAAACTTGAACTCGTTAATAAGAAGAAAACATGAATTCGAACTCGTTACCAAAGAAAAAACACAAATTTATACTCGTTATAATGGGAAAACACAAATTTCCGGCGATGTCAACTCATTATCAGGGATAAAATCATTTTTTCTACAAGGACAATTCGTTACCAGAGAAAAACACAAATTTAAACTCATTAATAAGAAGAAAACATGAATTCGAACTCGTTACCAAAGAAAAAACAAAAATGTCTACTCGTTATAATGGAAAACACAAATTTCCGGCGGTGTCCAGAATGTATGACAAATAATTAAATTAATTTTTCCTCTTTTTTTTCTTTCACATGTCGTTAAGTGATTGAATAAAGTGACACATACCTTACGACCAATTAATTCATTTAAACAATGCTCGGCCCCAAAGGGAAGCAATTGTCTTTATGAGATTAATTGAAATAAGATGGAAATTAATATAACGATGAGGGGATTTATCTTATGCCCAAAGGTACAGATGGTCCTTATCTATTTTAATTAATTCTCTATTCTTATTACTTTTGAAAGTAAATTCTATATAGTTTACGACATCTGCCCAAATGAAGGTTTTGAATTTACTATTTAAGAATTGACATTAGTTAATTCATGTTTGATAGCATTTAGCTTCATGACTTATTTTGTATATATGTTGTCTTGGATTATTTACAGCTATTCCTACGACTGTATTCTTTGATTCATCTGTTATTCCGATGCTTTCTGGTGAAAATTTTACTGAGTGGAAAGAGGCAATTCTCTTAACCTTGGGATGTATGGGCTTGGATCTGGCTATCCGTAAGGATGCACCACCCGTCCCTACGGAATCTAGTACACCAGAAGAAAAATTAATTCATGAGCGGTGGGAGCGATCAAATCGCCTAAGTCTGATGCTCATTAAATCGAAAATTGCCAAGCCATTCAAAAGCTCCATCACTGAAACAGACAATGCTAAAGATTACTAGGCTGCCATTGAGCAACAATTCATAAGTTCTGAAAAGTCTGTTGCGAGCACCCTTATGAAGAAATTGTCCTCGATGACGCATGACAAGAAACGTCCCGTGCGTGAGCACATTATGGAGATGAGGGACATCGCCGCAAAACTAAACAATCTGGAGATTGCGATTACTGATTCTTTCCTTGTACACTTTATTATGAATTTTCTCCCTTCAGAGTATGGGCCATTTAAGATCTCTTATAACACACAGAAAGAAAAATGGTCAGTTAATGAATGTCTGTCCATGTGTGTGCAAGAGGAGGAGAGACTTAAGCTCGAGACACCTGAAAGTGCCCACATTGTGTCTCAGGCTAATAAAAGTGGCAAAGGGAAAAACAATAAGGACAAAGGCAAGAAAAGTGTGCCCATGAAGAAAACATCTGACTTCAAAGACAGATGCAAATTTTGCAAGAAAAAGGGTCACTATCAAAGAGATTGCCAGAAGTTCCATAATTGGCTTGAGAAGAAAGGTAATCTTACTTTTGTGTGTTATGAGTCTCATTATGCTAATGTTTCAAATAATACATGGTGGATTGATTCTAGTTGCACAATCCATATTGCCAATACTGTGCAGGGATTCCTAAACGTGAGGAAACCAAAAGGAAATGAGCTACACATCTATTCAGGAAACAAGATGCGTTCTCATATGGAACGAGTTGGAAATTTTAAGCTAGTTTTGAAGTCTGGTTTTCATTTAGTTTTAGAAAACACTTTTTATGTTCCGTCGTTTTCTAGGAATCTTATTTATGTTTCAAGATTGTCTCGTTTAGGATATGGTTTCAATTTCCATAATAATGTAGTAGAAATTTTGAAATTTAATAAAGTTGTTGGTTCTGGTTGTTTGGATGGAAATTTATTCAGAGTTGAGCTTAATCCTACTTTTGAAAATAATATTTTATCTTTGCACACTACTAAAATTGGCAAGAAGCGTTGTATTATTAATGAGAGCTCATCACATCTTTGGCATAGGAGATTGGGACATATCTCCATTGACAGAATTAAAAGGTTAGTGAATGATGGAGTCTTAAAAACTCTTGATTTTTCTGACTATGGTACTTGTATTGATTGCATTAAAGGAAAGCAAACAAACAAGTCCACTAAAGGTGCCAAAAGAAGTTCTCAATTGCTTGAGATCATACACACTGATATATGTGGACCATTCACCCCCCCATGTTTTAACGGTCAGAAATATTTTATCACGTTCATTGACGACTTTTCCAGATATATGTATGTCTACCTTGTGTTTGAAAAAAGTGAGGCACTTGATGTCTTTAAAGTTTTCAAATCAGAAGTAGAAAATCAAAAGGAAAAGAAGATCAAAATTGTGAGATCCGATAGGGGTGGTGAATATTATGGCAGTCCACGAGAAAAAGACAAGCTTCGGACCATTTGCACAATTCCTTTGTAGTGAGGCATTATTGCACAAGATACAATGCCCGGCACACCACAACAAAATGGTGTAGCAGAACGAAGGAATCGTACACTTATGGATATGGTAAGAAGCATGGTAAGTAACTCCAGTTTACCGATAACCTTATGGAGTGAGGCCTTAAAGACCGCAGTGTATATATTAAATAGGGTTCCTTCTAAATCCGTAACAAAAACACCTTTTGAAATTTGGACTGGATGGAAACCTAGTTTGCATCATATGCACATTTGGGGATGTCCGGCTGAAGTGAGGGTTTATAACCCAAACATTAAGAAGTTGGATGAAAGGACTGTAAGCAGTTATTTTGTCGGCTATCCTGTTAACTCCAAAGGGTATAGGTTTTATTGTCCCTCTCATACTAGGAAATTCGTAGAGTCAAGAAATGAAAGATTCTTGAGGATCATGAGTCCAGTGGGAGCGGTTCGTCTCAAACGGTGGTATTTCAAGAAGAAAGGGAATCTTCATTGGTACCCTCTCATAAAAGTATAATGGTTAATCTTCAACCTAGTCATCTTGACATTGTTGATGAGGAACCTCTACAACAACCACCAATTGAGGAGCCGCATGAATTTCCATATATGGAAAATAACCCTACTAATCAAGATCCACCTGATCAAGTGGGAGTTAGAAGATCTTCAAGATTAAGGAAATCTGCAATTTCTGATGACTATATTTTTTATCTCCAAGAGTCCGATTATGAGGTTGGACTTGATGTTGATCCATTGTCGTTTGACAAAGCCACAAGTGGGGAATTATCCAAAGAATGGTATGATGCTATGAAGGAAGAGATGGAATCTATGGCCAGAAACGATGTCTGGAACGTAGTCCCTATGCCAATAAATACATCCATTGTTGGGTGTAAATGGGTCTATAAGATCAAAAGAGACCCTTCCGGTAAAGTGGAACGTTATAAGGCTAGACTCGTGGCTAAAGGCTTCACTCAGAAAGAAGGCATTGATTACCATGAAACCTTCTCTCCCGTTTCTACGAAGGATTCATTTAGGATAATTATGGCATTGGTAGCTCATTTTGACTTGGAGCTTCACCAAATGGATGTCAAAACGGCTTTCTTGAATGGGGATCTTGAAGAGGAGGTTTACATGTACCAACCTGAAGGTTTTACTAAAGGAGAAGGTCTTGTTTGCAAATTAAAGAAATCTATATATGGGCTTAAACAAGCTTCCCGTCAGTGGTATATAAAATTCCACAAAGTTATCTCATCTTTTGGTTTTGTTGAGAATGTGGTTGATCAATGTATATACCTTAAAGTGAGTGGGAGTAAGTTTATCTTTCTGGTCCTGTATGTGGATGACATTTTGCTTGCGAGCAGTGACTTGGGTTTGTTGCATGAAACCAAGAAATTTCTTGCTCAAAACTTTGACATGAAGGGTATGGGTGAGGCATATTGTGTCATTGGCATTGAGATCCATAGAGATAGACCATTAAGGACACTTGGGCTATCTCAGAGAGCCTATATTGACAGAGTTTTGAAAAGGTTTGACATGCATAATTGCAAGCCCATAAGTTCTCCTATCGTTCTCCTATCGTCAAATAAAGGGGACAAGTTTAGTCTTAAACAATGTCCTAAAATGCATTGGAAAAGGATCAAATGAAAATTTATCCTTATGCAAAATAATGGTGGGAAGATATTATGCTAATTGTTTTTACTTATATGATTAAAAGGGCGTCATGTATGCTTAACCGACCTACCTATCCAATGTAGTTCAACGACATCCACGGGTGCCAACTCCTAATTCTACATTGTTTCGATCTAACCACCCCATATGCAATTAATTCTCCTTTAGTATGTTAGCGTCGCCGCTCGAACAACGATTATCAATGCAATCTGGCATGGATCATTGGAAATGAGCGATGTGTGTGAACAAAATCTAATTCAAAGATGTTAAGATATTTGCAAGGTACCAAGGATTTGAAGTTAGCTACTCACTTACAAGCATGTTGATAGTTTGGAGATTGTTGTTCGCTATTGTGATGCCGATTTTTTGCTGGATGTCGAGGATTCACATAAATAGTCTATTATCATCCATTTGACTTTCATACATTTTCTATTATTTTGTATTGATAATATAATCAAATAATGCCAAACAAAAAACAGCCTCCGATGGAGTCGTGTATCTTTTCTTCAACACCCGAATACGAGAAGTGTGAAACAAACCATTGTTGCTATAATAAACAAAAACAAGCATCCACTACAAATCACCCAAAAATGCTTGAGATTTCGCGTCCTATCATCTTATGATTCAACTAGTGGTGAGATGTGCTATAAAAACACTTAACTTCCCAAAATTACATCGAATAGGCTACAAATAGGGGTAAAATGCACACGAAATTATAGCAAAGTTGACTTGTATCTTCCACTTCTTGTTATGGAGCAACTACGCAGCATTATGGTTAAGGAATTTTCTTCGTGGCCTCAAAGTTGTCGATTGTATTGAGAGGCCATTACAAATCTATTGTGATAGCAAGGTCATGCGTGTTCTTTGCCAAGAACAATAAAAGTGAAAGCCAAGCTAAGCATATCGACATTAAGTATCTGGTATCATATTCAGAAGGGAGATATCACCGTTGATCATGCTAGCACTTTTGAGATGATTGTTGATCCTATGACAAAAGGATTGACTCCTGCTGTATTTAAGGATCATGTAGTCAATATGGGACTCATTGGTTGATGTATCTTCTTAAGTTTCATATATGCTACCTTATTTTTGTTAGACCTTAGTCTTTTGATTTTTTACATGACAATGGGCATATTTTTGTTTCATGTATTTATGGAGTGTTCTATTTGGACACTTTATGAAGGGACCAGAATGACATTATGTTAAGTTGATTCATTCAAATTTGCTTGACTAGTTAGTATTGTACATCGTAATTGTGGAAGGAAATGTTTGACTCAATAGAGCACGACCGCCATGGTTCTTGTGCTAATGTTAGCTAGTTGAAGTGTTGTTAATAAACCATGGAATGACATTTTGATGCATGCAGAATTTTGGGTAGTCATTCATTTTGTTTTGCTGACATGACAGATCGGGCCAAGTGGGAGAATGTTGGAATTTATCTATTTACATGGTTATTATTATTAGATAAATTATATGGCCCTTATTAGTAGTAATCTGTTAGTCGTGCTTATCCGGTTATTATTCATATCTAGTATTAGATAAATCCTATGATGGCTAGGATTTACTTAATCATATCTTATAATGCTAGTGGGTCCCTTGTCTAGCCTATATATAGAGAGCCTGTGTACCATCGGTTGGCTATCATACAGTAATTAGGCATAGACTAGAATGTTAGGTGTAGTGCCCGAAAGACAATTTGTGTAATTGTTTTTAACAATGGATGACAGATTTTATCTCACCTTATTACTTGCTTTGTGCTTGTAAATAATACACTGCTGCAAACCCTAAGTATATCAGTATGTAACCGCTTAACTCAGTGTATGGCATGCACGTGAGGATTGAGTTAGTGGTGATATACTTAAACTGTTAGTCCGTGGTGAACTTAATCAGAGTTTAGGGTCTCTTGTTTAAAACACCAATAATGCGCCCGAACACCTTAGGGTGTGATAGTCTTATCCGATTGTCGGTAGATGGTACCTACGTGGGGCATTTATATATGATGACATTCATATAGATCGGACCGATTTAATCTGAATTTCTCGATATAATTCCGTAATCGAGGAATCTTATTAAATCATTTGATGATCATATATGGATCAACCTTAATCCCGAGGTGATCACGGGTCTTTGCTTGTCCCGGGTAGTGTTTGATGTGTTAGTTACGGTTCACTTAAATATGTGTTCCAAGCCACTTCTCATTGGCACTATCTCCGGATGAGTGAGTAGTTCTGATTTTCACGAGACATGGAATCCATTCCTTCCTCGCGGGAAGTAAAGAGACAAATCCTTATTTGTTAGCCCTAAGAAAGTGATCGATCCCGGAGTTCACATTTGACTAATTAGCTACTAGTCGATATGTGTACTAATTGATCATCGTGGGGTTGATGGTAAATAAGGATAAGATATTCGAGTCGGGTTCACGGAGACTTCCCACTCGTAATGGACGATCTATGGAGGTTAATCCGTATGTAGTGATTATATCAATGGACGCTTATTCACTCTATGGGTTGAGTATAAGTATATATCTATAATCGGTAGAGTTCAATTTCGGGTTTATGGTGGCGTAATCCCGGAATTAATAATTAATGTACTTATTCTGTTCGATGAATAATTAATTATTGGAGCTACTGGTTATAGGTCCATGGTCCCCGATGTGGCTTCTGTAATTCGGACTAATAATCTTGTTATTAGGGCCTCGGTGATAATTAATTGGCTGGGCTAATTAATTGATATGCGAAATATTATTTAGTTGGGCTAAATAATATAATACACATAAAAGACATTTTATGTGGGCTTTTAACCCTAAAAGTGGCGCCTCTTATCATTTAATTATCACAAGAATTAATTTTTGTGATGTGGAAAATAAAAGATATTCTTGTTACATGATTGGTTGGATGACTTGTTATTTGATTTCCTATTGGTCAATACATGTCACAATTAGTCATTAAGGAAAATATCTTTTTATTTTGTTTAATTAATTATTTATTTAATTAATTAATACTTGGAGGCCAAGGATTTACTCTCCTATAAAAGTAGAGTTATTCCAAGGGAGATTAGATGGGATAATTTCGACCACCACTTTAAAAAGGGAGAGGAAAATTAGTTCTTCTTGCCTAGGGTTGCATATCAAGGAGGTTCGTGTATCAAGAAGGGTGTCCACCAACCGCCGTTTGGAGAACACATCGGAATATCAAGGCTTCTCTTCCCGATATTGGTAACATGATCTTAACCCCCTTGTAGTAGTTTAAGTCCTTTAATTATGTATTGTGATGTATAAGTCGTGATCCATCCGCTGCGCGTAGATCTAATTCGTTTAGATCTAAGAACCTGCATCCTTCATAGAAGACTCGATTTAGCATACAAAATATCTTCTCTCTTTTCCCTTCAATTCACGTAAGTGCAATTGATAGTTGGTGTCAAGATCTTCACGGTACGCTTTCGATCAACTACATCAACATCAGACATCATGGCTGGAGGTACGATCTTTATTTCCGCTGTATATCGTATAATTATTCTATCACGATCAGCTCGGTTTATTATTCAAACAACTCAAATCGATCTCAAATTCGAAAAAAATTGAATCGAGCCAAACTCATTTGTCGGTCGAATACGAATAGCCTATGAACTTACGGTCAGAGGAGTCATAAAGCCCCGCATGCTTTGTGAACCCTGCGATTCTTTGCTACCCCTTACGATGTCTTACCTGCTTTTCCTACCTCCTAAAGCAAGGTGTAAAACGGCGATCGAAATTTGGGAATATCGACTTTAAAGAATATCGACTCGAATTGACTTTCCTGGGTAATTTATGCAATCGAGTCGAATCGAGTAAATGATAGCAAACCACTGCATAAGGGTAATTTAAGGTGTAAATTTGAGCAACTTTAGGATTGATGAACAACTTGATAGGATCGAAATTTTTAGTGGGTAATTAACGATTTCTTTCTCTATCCAGTTTGTTTACTATTAATTTATCGAAGTCGATCATGCTTAGGAAAATCAATAATTTTAAATTCCGCCGTATTGTTCTCGTGTTCCTTACATTTATATTATCACTAGTTTAAAACCTAAAATAAAAAAAAAAATGATTATAAATTGTGCATGTAAAGTGCAACTATATAATGCCCCAATCAACCTCTAGAATTCATGAGACATCAAATTACAATAAAGAGGTAGACCGCAACTTTTAATTGATAGCGAACCAAAAAAAAAAAAAAAAATATATGGTTGTTCCACAAAAAACTGCCCACACATTTTTGTATCATTAATCATTATGAAACTCTTTTTTCTTTTTTAGGAATCATTATGAAACTCATGAGAATTAATAAGTCTTACCCAACAATGTTATGATCATTTTGTTGTGAAATTATCACTACTTAAAAAAACAAAACAATCACTCGTATTATGAAATTATGGCTCACCAAACTCATTATCATCCATTAAACTTAATTTAAATTACATTATTAAAATGTAATACATACAATGACTCAAGATCCAACCCACTTGAACCCATACGGTTTCCATATTCACGGACCAACAGCCAAAAAAATTTAAAAAAATTGGACCCATTTTTGAACAAAAAGAAACATGGCTAATAGATGCAAAGGATAAAGGTTTATCTATAATCTTCCTCAAAAATTATCACGAAGAACTATAAGATGTTAGTATGATGGTATTTTCGTTTTGGATCCATCAAGAGCTACAACGTATTTAATCAAAACCGATTTTGGACCATCTTCGGGATCCTAATAAGGTTGTTTGTCTCTGGGATTAGGAAGATTAGTGCTATCCTCCAAAATAGTACTGATCACCTTAAATCACATATACATGACAGAATAATAGAAAAAGTAATTGTATTGCATTGCTATGATTGAATGCAGTGGTAGACTATTTATACTAATAGCCATAATGTGAACATAATAATAACCATAATGAGATTGATTACATAACCATAAATGCATAATATAAAATATAATATAAATCTAAATATATCTCTAATAGGCCCCCTCAAGCTCATGGGAGCGCAGCAGACATGAAGCTTGAAACTTGTAGCGTGGATGGCGGTCGGAGGCATCTTCAAACAAGAACCGGGAGGAAGGAGTGGTGGTGGAGGAAGAAAATCTGGACGCAATTGTGTGGGATAGACCCTAAAGAGAACCGATGATCAACCTGTGTAAACAGGAGGGAGGGATATACCCTTGTAGAAAATAAAATATTTTGGGATATACCCATGCAGAAAATAAAATTTGTAGGGATTTACCTTTGCAGAAAATAAAATCAACTTTGTGTTAACAGGAGGAGGAGGATATACCCTAGCGAGAAAAGTAAAAGTGTGGGATATACCCTGCGTGAAAATTGAAAAAGTGGAGGGATATACCCCTAGAATACGTTCCCAAAATTTCCTCGCACTCCCAAACCTTTACCTCCCATTATTTGTGGTGTTGCCGAGATGTTGCCGGGCAAGGGTGGTCTGCTGCGAATCGGAGAAGAAGAGTCGGTGGCCGGAGGTCAGAAGCGGAGTGGGCAGCACGCTAACTGCTGCGCCATGGGCGCAAGAGTCTTCTTCTTTGCGATCTCATGGGATTGTTTGCCGGAGAAGGAGATCCGACGGCGGCTGGCTTATTCTGTTTTTTTTTTTTTTTTTTTCGGTTTGAGAGGTGAGAAGACACCATTGACGCGTACACAATTGAAAGAATTTATTAAATAGCCGAAATAACATAAAAACAAAAATCAAAGAAAGATGTGGAAAAGGGTTTATTCTTTCGAGGGAGGGAAACAGATCGAAGAGACCACCGGAGATGTTGATAGATGCGAGAACATTGGAAGAAACTAGAAAGAGGGAACAGGAACAGCTAAGGAACGAGATGGAAGAGATACGGAATTTGGATCGAAGAAGAGGGTAGAATTTTGATCGAAGAAACGTGTGCGAGGAGGGTGGAGAAGATGTGGGGCAGCCGGAGAAGAAGGGTTGAGAAGAAATATCTGCTCCGGCAAGAGAAGTCGCCGGAGGTGATGGGATGTAGCAGACAGAGGCCAATAAATTAAAAGAGGATGTAAAATAAAAAATAAAAAAATGCAACGAAAATAAAATAAAATTGGGAGGGGGTGAGGGTTTGATCATATTGATGTAACAAACCCCCATCCGGGCATTCTTTTTCGTAGATCTTGATCAGGATCGAAAGACGTTAGTCTAGAGCTCTGATACCATGACAGAATAATAGAAAAAGTAATTGTATTGCATTGCTATGATTGAATACAGTGGTAGACTATTTATACTAATAGTCATAATGTGAACATAATAATAACCATAATGAGATTGATTACATAACCATAAATGCATAATATAAAATATAATGTAAATCTAAATATATCTCTAATAATACACTGGATGAAGAAAAGAAAAACATCACCAAGACTGATGTATTTGTATTCAAGTACTAAATCAAAAAAATGCATTTACCTCTAATAAACTGTATCATACCAACTATTTCTTTGATGATCTGATATCATCAAAGAAACAACCCCCAACCCCACCGCAACACACAAATTTTTTTAATCAAAATATGCATTGCTACAGAAATAAATCAAATAGCCTCTCACATCAATATACAATCTTCATCCATCACCTTTTCTTTTCAATGTAAAGCGTTAAAAAAATCAGATCATAAAAAAAAAACTGTCAAACTAAGACCCTTACGTAAGGAATCAAAATCACCAAACAAATGCATATGGAAATCATCTTCAAACATTAATAGCAAAAAGGAGTGACAATACACTCAGTCGTGATTTTTCCCTCTTCATTAACAAAACATGGTGTTTCGACCATTTTAGCTTCTTTTCTAGCTGCACCTTTTGTTCTTGCATGGTTAATGCTCTTAGAATCTGTTTCTACACAAACAAAAAGCAAGATTTTTTTTTTTTTTATTTATACAAATCCTCATAAATTGACAATGAAATGGAGCATCCACGCAGGCATAAAAATAACTTGAAAAAATGATTAAATAAATAACTTGAAAAAATATTTCATTATGTTGGGTGTAAAAAAGTGTGAAGACTTAGAAAGAAGGGCTCTTTTATATTTGTTTGTTTAAGAGTGCTGCCGGCTTTGTTTTGTACTACCTCCGTCCCTATTATATTCACTACTTTTTCTTTTTGTTTGTCATGTCTGAAGTCATTCTACATTATCAACGAATCATTTATTACTCTTTTCTCTATCTTAAAATTTATTAACAATCCAAAACTTCAAGTATTGTTGTATTAATAATAGTCAAATGATATTATAGCCATTTGTCCTTTAAATTTACGTCACAAAACCACTTCCTTAATCTGTGTGAAAACACTCAAAGTGACTTATATTTTGGGACGGAGGTAGTGTATACTAGGCTTTAGCCTTTTATTTTATGATGTATCAAAATTAAGATAAACTCTCAATTGGATTAGCTATTTTTTTGGCATTTATCTTTAGGGTTCAGGAGAGTTGTATCTTTAGTATTTCTCCACTATAGTAATATATTCTCTTTCGTCCGTGGACGTAGGTCATATTAATTGAACCACGTAAATTTGTGTGTTGTCTTTTTTCCTTCCATTTGTTATTTTATGTTACCGATGTTAAGGGCTATCGCTCGACTTGTTTCTTCCTAACAAATATTTTTAAGGACAAAAATGCATATATACTCAATTTATAGACATGTTTATACAAATATCGTATGTAACATTTATAATTATAAATTTGCCTTGATATGTGTATCATAAGTATCGGGCGTAAGGACGTACGTAAAGGAACAAAAACTCAACAAACCAAAGAACAAACTTGTTATATTAATGGCAAACAGCTGAATAACATCAAATAAAATCCAAACATCGATGAAGAAGGTTTCGTTGTAGTCGATGCCTTCGACCTGATGGTTTCCAAGAACAACAAGGCGAGCTTTTAAGCGTTCAACGGATCCATCAGCATTGTATTTAATTTTGTAAACCCATTTACAACCATGTGCCTTTTTCCCAGGAGGTAGGGCCTCCATAACCCAAGTCCCATTATTTTCGAGTGCCGGTATTTCCCGATTCATAGCGTTTCGCCACCTCGGATCCTGCATTGCCTCGGTGAAGTTACGAGGCTCAGTTCCTGCAGTGATTGCTGCAAGAAATATGCGGTGTCGCGCAGAAAACTTGTCACAATTCACAAAATGTGCTATAGCATAAGGATTACCTGAGTTACCTGACGAAGACGGTGAAGGGATGGATGGACTCGCGTTCCGTACAATGTGTGTGACATAGTGTTTGTGCCATGCCGGAGGTTGTTTAGTGCGCATGCCGCGTCCCATGGTAGTAGAGCCAGAGGGTTTGTCGGAGATCGGTTCGGCTATAGGTGAGACAAAGCCAGAGGGGTTGTCCGGAGTCACAGTAGATGAGGCCTCAGTCTCAGGGCCATCGAGGACGGTTTCCATGTCATTCAAAAAATCATCGTCAACCCCGATAGGGGAAGGTGTACGTAGGAAGGTGTTCGGGCACAGTGACCTCAGATGATTTATCGGCGAAAGGAAATTCGTTCTCATGAAATTTGACGTCCCGAGAAACAAAGAATTCACCAGTAGTGAGGTCGTAAAATTTCCATCCTTTTTTTCCATTAGGGTAACCGACAAAAACGTATTTTCTACTTCGAGGAGCGAATTTATTTCCTTTGGCATGTTGATCATGAGAGAAGCACAGACAACCAAAAACACGAAGGTGATAAAAAGCCGGTGCCGTGCCGAATAATATTTCATAGGGTGTTTTGTTGTGCAACAATGTTGAGGGAGTGCGATTTATTAAGTGGACTGCATCAAGGATACACTCACCCCAAAACGTAACAGGCAAGTTTCCTTGAAACATCAAGGCTCGTCTGACATTAAGAATATGTTGATGTTTGCATTCGACTTGTCCGTTTTGTTGAGGTGTGCCAACACATGACGTTTGAAAAATTATCCATTCGTATCAAAATAGTCCAACATGCTACGGAATTCCATGCCATTATCACTACGTACCAATTTCACATGCTTTTCAAATTGACGTTCAACTATAGAAAAAAACGAACAAAATACCTTATGAACTTCGGTTTTTGAATGTAGAAGATAAACCCAAATAGCTCTAGGAAAATCATCAATTATAGTCACAAAATAGTGTGCCCCACTATAAGAGGGAGTCCGATGAGGCCCCCCATAAATCACAATGTATGAGTTCAAAAATGCAACTAGCTCTACTGTCACTAATAGGAAAACGATCACGAGTCTGTTTTGCTTGTGGACAAATGTCACAAGCTTTATTCAATATCTTAGAACTAGAACTGTGTTTAACTACTGGAACTAACTTGGTAATTTTTTCAGACGGATGCCCCATTCGTCGATGCCACAGCTCAAAGAGAGACGCACCCGAAGTAGTCACCGCACACACTGTAGGAATATTGCGAAAATAATAGGGACCATCCTGTCGTTCACCGGCTCCAATCAGGCTCCTCGAACGACGGTCCTGTATAGCACACAAAGAGTCGGTGAATCGAACAAAACAATCAGAGTCATCGATTAATTGCGATACCGATATTAAATTGCACAATAATGTAGGCACAAAAAGGACACGATGAAGAACAATTGTATCTGTAAGGGAGACTCGGCCCGCTTTAGTAGCCACAGCTTGTTGGCCATCCGGCGACCCAACCGTACATTGAGGGACGATTACAATATGTGTCAAACAAGATTCATCACCGGTTACATGATGAGAAGCTCCGGTGTCAATAATCTAAGACATAGCGGAAGACTTACCCGTCATACGATCTACCCGATTGTTGTTAATCATATTGAGCAAAACCTAGACCTGTTCGGGCCGCAAATCAGCCAAGGAATTCACTGTACCAGTGTTGTTAGCTGCCCCAGTCCGTCCAGCAGCGTCTTCGCCATTGCTGCCCCCTAGCACCGCGTTCGCACGAGCCCCCGCAGCCTTGCCACGTCCGGAGCCCGTACCTGCACCCGGAGAAGACGATGGTGCAGCAGCGTTTTTGCGTTTTTGCCTTTCGGATTCCTCTCCTCCCACCAGTCTGGGTAACCATAAATATTAAAGCAAGTGCTCACATCATGTCCTGATTGCTTGCAATTTGAGCAATACAGCTTCGACTTGTGCGGCTTGTCGAATCGAGTTTTTGGTCGTTCTGCTTGCAAGGCAAAGGCATGATTTTGCCCATCCTCCTTCTCAGCCCATCCACACGCAACTCCCCGAGACCTTTCCTCTTGGGTGAAAGCAAGGTAAGCCTCGTCAATGGTAGGCATCGGAACCCTAGACAAGAGGTTCGATCGCACAATTCCGTACAAGTCATCATCAATCCCAATTAGGAATTGATGGAATTTTTCCTCTTCCCTATCCTGGTCAAATTTGCCTGCAACTCCACAAGTACACATCCCACATGTGCACCCATGCAGTGGCTTCAAGCGTTAAAGATCATCGTACAAGCCCATGAGGGTGGTGTAATATTCTTCCACCGACATAGCCTTGGTTTGCTTACGATCAGTAATGGCTGCCCGGAGTTGTTGCAGCCGAGGTCCATTGGCGATGCAGAAACGCTTTGCCAAATAGTCCCACAGTTTCTTGGCTTCGTCGAAATAAGGGACCGTAGAAGCAATCTTTGGTTCCATGCTCCGCAAAATCCATGACACGAGCGTCGAATTGACCGTGTCACAGTCGAGTAATTTTTTCTTCTCCGTGGGCTTGTTGATTGTTCCGTCAACATTCAACAAACACATACTTCCGGCGTGATTTCAGGGCGAGGGTTATTGCCCGTGACCACGCCAAATAATTTTCACCCCGGAGCACCACGTGTGAGATCATGTTGCCCGGTTGATCTCTTGATCCAAGATAGAAGGGCGAGGAGGAGTCGAGCTTTCCGGTGTCTTCAGCCATGGCTGTTCAAGCAAGGTGGCTGAACAGAAAAAAAAATATGGGGAAGAAGGACACTGAATCAGAGAGTAATCTTAGGGTTTAATGGCCGAGCGGTAGCTCCGATACCATGTCAAATTCTGGGAGTAATATTCCCTATGTTTCATTCATTCACAATGTGTCAATATATAGTAATTACAAGAGTTTACCATCTAGGTATAATGACTAAACTACCCGTGATAAAATAATGGAGTACAAGGTATATATATGTATATACGCTAACAAATAAATAACAAATTAATGATAAATTAAATAGTTAAATGAATTGAATGGACAATTGAGTTGTATCGATTTTATGAGAGATTGCAACCTTGTATGAGTTGCAATTATTGGATTGAATTTGAATCATCATAGAGGGATGTAACCAGAAATTGAAAGATTTTATTTCTTGTTAGGGTTTGCATAATTTTCGACTCAAGGTAAGATCTATAGAACATGATCGGCTCATCGTTTTGTGTTCAATTCAAGTATCTGTTCAAACGGGAGAAAAAAAAACTATCTTAGAAAACGATTGCGAAAATCATGAATACATAACCGATGCGAATTCATGTTAAGTTTGTTGGTAAAATTCATCTTAACTTTGTTTGTTGCAAGGTAATATAATACAATTATTATATATACAATTTAACATAAAGAACAAACTTATTAATTACATGATGTTATTAATTAAAGTATATAAAATGTTAGTTATATATTTTCCCATTACAAAAGTTTTTTTGGGGAGAGATAATTCAACGCACACAGCCGAATAGCATCAAAGAAAATCCAAAACATTAGACAACAGCAAAGTACCCTAAAAAAAAAAAACAAACAAACAACAGCAAAGAAGTAGCATGCAGTATTAATTCAGTGTTACAAATATCAAAACGAATATCTTTTGACACAATAAAATATCTTAACATATGTATTTTTTATTTTTTTTCCAACTTTATCTTTTAGATTTTCGGACATATTTATTTTGACCAAAATTTTGAATTTTTCTGCCCGAATGTGGGTCAGAATGTATGAAATATGCTTTTTGACCCGTATTGACTATAGAAAACACTTAAGTTCTGACTAAAATTAGGTTAGAATAATCAACCACGTACTTATGTTGGGTCAGAATAGAGCGCGTTGTGTAAAAGGATGTTCCATGTCGAATCGTTCAAATTACATTCAATCCGAGTTTGATCTACCTTGTTCGTTTGGACGACACGAAACATTTTGACTCGAAAATTAACTAGGCTTGAATTATCGTTTATGTTGTATTTGAATTTCGTGTCGAATAAAGTCGGCTCTAGATTCTAGAATCAATTTTCATAAAGACGGTTTTTACTGCGGTGCGCGGATAGAACGATTCACGGGTAGAATAGAATGACTTTGGTGCAAACAAACGCCCCCAATCAAAAACAATGCATTAAATGTAGCATTTATTTCTTGTTAGGATTTGTGTTTTGTTTTATGACTCACTATTTTTACGAACAATTGAACCCAAAAATGAAAAATAGAGCATGTAAAGGGATTTTCATTTTTTTTTTTTTAAGGAAAAAGAAATTTTATTAAGCAAAATCCGCAAATTCTATTTATTTGTATTTGTTAAAAAAAATATATGTACTCTATCATAAAAACAAAACTTAATGAAAGAATATGGCTGTTGAGTATATATATTTTGGGGGTATGAGTAAAAAGAATAGACACCCAAAAATTAGGTATATATATACTACTACATCTCAAACTTTTACTACTTCCTTCTAATGGAAAAAAAAAATTTGAAAATTATATTCCATCTCAAAAAGGGGTCCCCTGGGCAATTTCCGCACGAATATCGAGCATTTACATCAATCCCGAGACTCATCAACGACATCCATTCAGTGCCATATCCATGCTCAAATGACATATGACGCAACAGTGATTCGAAAGTTATACCAAATGAAGGGGTCTGATATAAAAAACTCACTCCTAGAGGGTGAGTTGGTTACAACAGACGGGAAATTATACTACGGAGACTCCTTAGTAATAAGTTCTACTCAATGAAAGCACGACACGTTGCATGATTTTAGTGTGTGTGATTCTATTTATAGTGTGTTTAATGCCACGTGTCATGTTTTAATTGGATACAAGTAAAACGTTTTACTAAGGAGTCTCTGCTGTAGAATTTCCCTACATCAAACTCCTTTCATTTGATATGACCCGTCAAATCGTTGTTGCATCATAATTCTTCTCGAGATAGGTTTTCCGTCGATCCGAGTCGAGTCGAGTCGAGTCGACTTATAGCTATCCGAAGTGCATACCAGTAGATCGAAAGCTATTTGAAAGATCAGGTAGCTTATAGATTCCAATCATGCCAGAAGCAAAGGCACAGAATGATGCCAGAACAAATGCTGGTATGTTTCCTCCACCAAACAATGCATCCCATGGTCCAGCACCAAGAGACACAATCATCTATAAAAAAAAATTAAAAAAAAAAATCAGATTATTATTTGCTCATGAAAAAAGCAATTTGATTCGCGATTCGTGTTTGTTTGCGAATAGTTTAAACATTTCCAACAATCAAAAAAGGGGGCGTTTAGTGGCACCACGGTGTTTTTACCAAGGCATCATACCGAAAACAGACGACTGGCAGAAAGTCAATTCTCAGCGTTAGAATCGACTTTCAGCATAAAGTCAATTCTCAGCTCTAGAATCGACAGTCAAAAAGTCGATTTTTGTTATGATGCCACAACATTAAAATTGGTGTTGTGCCACTAAAAACGCCCATCAAAAGAGTACCTGTGGAATAACAATGGCAAGATTTAGAACTCCAATTGCCAATCCTGTTACATTACACAAAAACCCTTAGTCATGAGATCACTTCATTTAGTAGTATATAAACCTAAAAGCTGACACGAGGCATTTGTTTAAATGGTAAAGTAGTCGAGGCCCCGTCCTGAAGGTTCCAAAACCTAGCTATGTCAAGGTTGCACATGTACGGATACGTCATACTTGGATACATGATACGGGTGTGCAGGATTTTTGAAAGATATACGATACGGGTACAAAGGGTATATGCAAAAATATTGAAAATACAAGGATCAAATTGTACATAATAACACTCTAAGGACCAAATAACAAATGATAGAACACTTTTTAGCGGTTCTCTTCGTTTTTAGTAGTTTTTCATCACTTTGGACAGCTTTTCATTCATTATCTAGCGGTTTTTACTCAATTTTTAATATGGTTCTTCATTTCACATGTCGGAGTTATGAATATGCATATCTAAATCCCGTATCGACTTTTAAATATTACGAATTCACCCTCAGGTGTGTATCCTAACTATCCGATGTGTATCTCTATCGGATACGGGGCATGCTACCGGTCAGAAGTATCCGTAAATCCTAGGAATTGATTCTGTAAAAAAAGGTAAAAAAAACAGACACCAATATACCTTGACCACCCCCTGAATCAGCTGTTATTTCTGCAGTGACAGAGAAAGGTACACTGTAGGTAACCTACAAACCATCAACATACTATCAGAATATAAGACAAAGAGAGAAGAAACGAAAATACGATGTAATTTGAAACATTTTCTTAGTATCTACAAAATAATCAATGAGAGATGTCAATCTTACAGCAAGAGGTACGCCTAGGAGCGCGAAAACGATTAAGGATGCAATCTTGGTTCCGCGGTTGGCCCCAACGTCGTGTGATCCTTCTGAGTAAACTCTATCAGCAACTAAACTAATGACAGCAGTAATGGCCATACAGCCAAATACAATGAAATTACTTGTAGCCCAAACTATTTTTGAACCTATCAAGCGGCAAATTGGCTCGATAAGTAACGAGCTGATACCGAGAACAACCTAAGAAAAGCAGCAAAAAACTTCTAATCAGAAAGAAGAAAAGTTTGGCACTGTGCATATTCAATTCTCTATCTGAAACTATAAAGACGATGAGAAAGTATGATACTCGATTTTAAGTTTCTTACAGAATTCAATAGCAAACCGAATGCACCTTCTCGAACACCTTGATCATAAGCTTTGACTTCTCGGAGTGTTCCCTTTGGATCCCCATGATAAACTTCTCTTCCCATCCAATCAGTATCGAAAAGGAAAAAAGGAAACCACGATAGCTGATGGCAATAGATTTCAAAAAACAGAAGTCAAATAATATAAAAATAAGGGCACTAAACTACTATGATCGTAACATTTTGGACCCTAGACTATTCTTATACAAATTGACCCTTAATAAGTGTTTTTGGTAACATATTGGTCCATAATAAGGGCACTAAACTACTATGCATTGGCTGCTATGGCATGAAAAAACCATTTTTTTCATCACCGCACTACATAGCTCTTGTTTATAGGAGTTCAATGTAACAAACGGCATAAAAACAGACTTCAAAATCATCGGCAATTTTGCCTGTCAATGTTGATCTGGTATCGCGGTCAAAGTTGATCACAGTGCAAGGATTTTAATTTTGTATGCCGTTTGTTGCATTAATTTCCTGAAAATAATAGCAATGCATTGGAGTGATAAAAAGTCTTCAAAAATTGGTTTTTAATACCAAAATGGCCAATACGTAATGGGCCAATTTGTTACTAAAAATTTGTTGGAGGACCAAAGAGTTACGATCCAATAGTTTAGGGATCTCCGGTGTCTTTTTCCTTATAATAATCAAGAAAAAAAGGTAACATGAAACTAGATAGCAAGAGCAAAGAATTTACCCAGGTCAAAGCCATAACGATTAGCACTGAATGCATAGCAGGAGGTAAATGCCGCAAGCTAGTAAGCAACTTGACTAAAACAGATCCAGGACTATCGAAGAAACTTTCGGTAGCATCTTTCTCGACTTTTTGTTCTGCCACCGGTGAATTATTATCAATTACTAAAACATTAGGTGACTTGTCTTCTGATGTTTTGTTGATGAATTCTCCAGTTGATTTGGAAAGATCAAAGCTGTTTTCTTGACGGTTATTCAAGAGAGGAGATGAATCTGATGAACCACGAGGTTGTTTTGCAGCCAATGGAACCTCCTTAGCGAAGTAGAGCGTAACAGATGTGCATAATGAAAGGAAAACCTGTGTAATTTGGGAATAAGAATGTTAATAATTTAATCTATGACAATATGATCAAGTTTATTATAACCCCATATCTATTTTGTTTGTACCGATATTCTATTCTCTTAATATAACATATAATACTACTGAAAACCATATTTCTGCATCCACTCACTCAGAAAAAAAATGATGAACTGAAAGATTCCTTCGAGAAGCGAGAAACTTACCACAGCAATCAAAAAAGCTGCTTTAAGATTTCCACAAGGTTCACAACAAGCTCTGCTTAACAAAAACGGAAACCATCTGTAGAGGAAAAAGAAACAATTGATCAGGCATATGAACAAGAAAAGTCATATCTGATAAGAGTCTCCATCTACGTCTTATTTAGTCTCGCTCCTCTTTTAACAAGAATCTGTTCTCGAACCTCGTCACACGTAACATATGCATCTAATGGTCACCTTAGCTAACAAAGTTACAATAAAGCCAAGGCAAAGAATGCCAGCCATAAATGATCTTGATGACATATTTCACAGACCAACGGATGATTCAAACCATCAGACATGAGGATTATAAACGAATAACAGCAAAAACATTCACCTGTTCCAATTACCGCTAGCTCCAGCAGAAAATCCGAGAATGTTGCCAATAGCCATCCATGAGCAAAATATAGCATTTGCAGAGTTCCTCTGATCAGGGCCTACAATGGAGCACAAGTTTCTTAGCTTCTCTTGAGGAGTGACATGTTCAGATTCCTTCTCCCTTTAAACTGGGTCGGATTTATACAATACATCAGGAGAAATAACATATATGTTACTATCCATCAGTAAAGGTGAAGATATACCTGCTAGATCAGCCAAAAGTGCACGAGCCGGGCCCTAAGAGCAAATAAAAATGGTTTCTGCTTAAATGACTGCAAAGAGTATCTTTCCTAACAATTCAGAAATAAAGATAACAAACCTGCACAGTGTTATTGGCCAGATCCAGCATCCAGAACCCAAGAATGAATATAATAGCTGCTCTTGTACGAGTCCCTTTGAATGTGCTACAGTTGCAATAGTAAACAAATTACATTAACTAAACTAAACTAAACTAAACGTGGGAAAAAAAAGGTACAGAGGCAGCAAGCACCTGCAATGTTCTTTTGAATCACCTAACAAGTATCCAATGTCTGCAGAAAATCCAATCAATATCACCTAAGCAAAAAATTGTAGTTTAGCAAAAAGACGTTGAAAGTACAATGAGAAAAATAATACGAAAGCAACTAATAAGTTCTTACAGCAACCGATATCATGAGAGATCCAACAAGAATAAAAGGCCGCCTTCTACCGTATTTTGAAGTGCAATTATCGCTCCATTCACCAACACAAGGTTGAACCTGGAAAAGGATAGACATACATTTGAAAAATTGTGCAGATACAGTTTGAACTACGATTTGCTAGATTCTAACATCCAGTTCCAGTACAACAAAAGAATGAAAGTCTATAACCATGTTCTTTGTGTATTTCATAATGAAACTTGAATACAATTGTTGAAATAAACAAATCTTTTATGTTGTGTTAGACAAACATGAGGGGAAAAAACACTTATGTATGGTTCAACGAGGAGGAAAAGGAAACACTAAAATGTTTGAGCTTCCTGCTGCAATGTTGAGCTAAATCTTTCAATTATGTTAACTAGTTTGTGTACAGCTAATAGCCTAATACCATACCAAGACAGCTAAGTAAACCACCCCCACCCCACCCAATACTGTTAATGATAATTTCTTTACTTCCTAAAAATACAATAATAAACATTATAGTACTACCAACAGGAATACACAATAAGCTTGAAATAGATTGCTTTTCACTTACCATAAGGCCTGTAATGGGGCCACAGAGCCAGATGAAAGAAGAAAAAGCATGCTGTATACCGAGTGTCTGCAAAATATTGCACCAAAAGCAAAGTCAGTCATACGGTTAACTGGAATCATATGTTCAATGTTAATGATCATGTTCAAAGCATTTCCAGTCAAGGCATTGTAAGATCCATAAAAAAAAAAGTAGTAAATGGATCATATGATTTTTCTTCCGTTGCCCCCATAATGAAAGTGATGTTCTCCATAAGTGAGGCAGAAAAAATTTACTTTTATTTTTACATCTAAGTGACGTTCATACTTTAATTATTAGTATTTAGGAATGTTCAAAAACAAATGACTTGAAAAGGTCCACCCAGTGATCTATACATGTTGCCTTGGATGATTTTTAGTGTCCAACCATAAATCATCGGTGGTATCTTGGTACTTAAACAAGAAATGATGTGAATCCTAAGGGTTTTGATGATTTTTCCTACCAGGTTCAATCACAATACGAACTGTGGGGAAAGACCAGTAATTTACATCCCACATCCCAACGTCACACAACCCGACCACAGAGGCATTGCTAATCATGTCTCTGCAAGTATAGAAGCAATTCTGTAGTGATAGCATACTACAAAAATGTCCTTCCCCACCTTATTACTCTTGTAATTGTTAAAAGAATAATACTAGCATGCAGAACTGATAAAAAAATTGGGAAGGAAATTGGTAAGTTGATGAAACAGTTATGCTGAAACATCTATACATTCCAATGTTGAGCATATCTTAGTAACTAATCCTTTAGAACGGTTTTGAGCACTAGCCAAGCATTTCACACGTGGCTAGGGTTAGAAACAGAATATATTTTCATATGCAGCAAGAAATGGCAGTGTCTGTTTTCCGTTCCTCAGGTTTCAGTCTTTCCCAGCTTTACATTAATCTTAGAAATGGAAGACTGCAACAAGCTTCAACACTCTTGAATAATTAAGTAAAACAGCTATTTGCCTAAGTTGCAATGAGCATTCGGAAAAAACCAGTTGCCATTGAACAAATATTTAAAGCAAAAGCTTGACATGCAAAGCAATAGTCGTGTAAATCCAGAAAACAGAAGAAAACTCTATGCAAGGTTAATCATCTAAGTATCTTTCTTTTGACTGATACCTGCTGCAATGGAAATGCCAAAAGCATAATGATAGGATGGTGTCATTGATTGAAACCATGAATCACGGATAAAATCTAGAATAACGGGGCATTGTAACGTTATCCAGTCAATACAGACATGGTCATTCTACACTCAATGACCTAAAACTCCACAAGCAACTTTATGCATCAAGAATCTTTTGCCTGTATTCCATAAAGAGAATAACAATATATAGCCTTCATTACATAATAACTACAAGGTCAAACAGAAAGCTTTACACTAATAACACAATAAAAAAGTTCAGCAATGATGAAAAAAGAGCTGCATTATGACCTCCCCCAAAATTCTCCTCTTTTCCAGTTAACAACTACAGCAATATTATCATTTCATTCTTCCACATTGCTCAACTTCAACAAACAGAAAATGCAATCACAATTCAGAACATGCTGTAGCTTCATGAATAACAGTTGCATTAGTATTGAAGCAACCAGCACAAGAAAACCGAATTAAATCGATTGCAAACAAAAAAAAAAAAAAAAAAAAAAAGGAACAGAGATCCACCTGAATGTAAGGAGTAAGAAGAGAAAGCTGCAATGCCCAGCCAAATTGCACGCCGGCAGCCACCGTACAACTGAGTATCAATTTCAACATACTAGTACTCTGCTGCTGCGGTCTAGATACACCATCTCCATCAGAAGCAGAAATCGGAGATGAATCATTACTAATTACATCTGAATTCCTAAGATGATTACGGTCATTGTTAGCGATCTGAAGACGCCGGAGTTGACCTTCATCAACACCGACGAGCTCAATCTCTTGCTTTAGATTCTCATACTTGAAGCGGATTGACACCGCATCAGATTTCTTTGAAGAACTCATCATCGGATTATTCCAAGATCAGATTTAATCTGCATTAAAAATTTGTTGGATAATCGGATAGCTTGAGTTTGAATCAAAATCAAGATGAAAAGAAAGTTGAAGAAGATCAAGATCAAGATCGGTGGAATGTATTATATGTTTTGTTAGTTCATAAACTTCTATACCATTGAATTGAAATGGGAAACTTATTAAAGTGGAAAAATATTTCAAAGCAATCGTCATGAATATTTTTTATTTTTATTTTTTGAGAACATCGTCATGAATTTTAGACTAATGACATTTATATTATTTTTAAAATACACCTAAGACTTTTCTTCATTGGCCCAAATAGATTGACTTGAGGGTACCATGGTCATTTGCCACGCAACCAGGCTACTCGTAACTTACTCGTATTCGATTCAAAAGTGGGTTTGAGTTTATTCGATTTTTCTTGAATTTGAGCTTGAATCGAGCTACATGAATGATGATTCGATCGATCACGAATTTTAAAATATAGTAATCGAGTAACTTGCGAGTTAATCGAGTTATATTAAATAATTATTTAATCAATTTTATATATAAATCTATTATAAAATTTATATAAGTAATTTATTATTGATGGGGTCGGGTATTAGACGGGTTGAGTTTGATCTTGTCATATTTTATATAAAAAATAAATGAAATCCCGAAAATTAATCGAGCGTACGAGTCAATGAGTTATATTGAGAAATTGACGAATCGAGTATGATCTTACCTTTTTTATGGCTCAATCGAGCTAAAACTGAGTTTTGAGCCTGAGATTTGTTAATTGAATTGAGCTTGAGCCCCAAAGAGTACCAATTCAGCTTGGTTTGGCTCGATTACACCCTACGGGAAGAATCTTTCGGAGAGACTATCATCGTAAGTCATCGTTATACGAATGCGGAGCCAAAAATTTATATGGTGCAAGCAAGATACTCGGGCACGTTCTCCATGATCATAACCATGACTCGGAAACCATGGACGCATCCGCATAGATGCTCCATGATAACAAAATTCTTTTATAATAATGACGAAACTGTCCTTGTCAATGTCAATAACATGCAACATATTTAACCGAAACATTGGTTTATCTAGTTTTACTTCAAAGTTCAGGGTTGTACGCGTGCTGGACCCCTAATACAAACTCAAACATGTTTTATATTTAAATTATTGTTCAGTTGATCAATCAAATTTTATTTCCCGCAACTTTAATAATTTATTTCATCATTAGCACTTTTTATTAATATCTTGTGGTAATTAGAATATATGAATCGAGCTCAAGTCATATATAATTTGATGAGCTCAATATCAACTTAAGCCACATGTTAAAAAAAACTCGTTCTCAACCACGAACTCGAGAAATTATAATATGTTTAACTCGTTTATATATACTCCTGCTCAACACCACTATCTAATTTTCTTTTCTTTTCTTTATATTCACTTATTTTGGCCATGTTGAGACATATTCCAATGCATTCACATGTGAAAATTTGTCAGAGATAATGATAAGATTGAGTGTTTAGATAATATTATTTGAATTTGAATTATTTGATTTAGATAGAATTTTATTTGAATAGATCTCTATCAAAATTTGGGTGCGAACCTCAAAATAATACTCAAAAGATGTGAACTTCACGGTGATTCGAGAAGTGATCAATGGTGATTTGATGAACCGTGTTATCTTTGTTTTGTTCTTGCGAGTGATTAGCAGAATAGTTCCCTTCGATATACAAAAGTTGTACTTACCTTTCATATTTAATTTTGGTTTGACAATCTGTTGTCTTTCATTTCATTTTATTTTGTAGATTTAGTCCATTTTCGCATGATTAGTCCCTCATGTTTGCATAATTGATAATGATGTAGGACTCATTGATCATAATATAGATTCATCATCATCGAAGGTGCACAATTGTGTTGTGTCACTCGTTGTGACAACACTGTTTTAGTAGTAGTAGCGAGTCCAACCTAGAATTCGTCGTTGCCGTAGTTCCAACATAACTGCCGCAAACCCGGCCCGGACCGCAATCACAATATTCCCGCCGCAAGTTCAACACCCGCGAGTCACATCGAGAACAACGAACAACCTCAATTATATCACAATTTCATCATTAAAAGTGTACCATCAGAAACATTAAGATGAAACAACACTAGATCTAGACACGGGGTTCATAGAGATTCATTCCAGCAATTGGACGACGATGGAGATGATATATAGTAGTATATAGTAGATTCCAAGATCTTCCGTCAAGATGTCATGTACACTAGTGGTGAAACCTTATCCAAACATGCTCTAGAAGATCTAATCTTTTGCTTTAGGATCTACTATGTATTTTAGAGTACTTTTCCCCTTTTTATCTAAAAGTGCGCCCCATTAGGTTGATTAGGATTAAAATTTCATCTCAATGATATGTTTTTTTAAATAGGCTTTATTAAGGTAACACCTTATGTTCTAATTGGACTATATAAAGCCCATACAACATTTCCCTTAATCTTATTAAGCATTAGACCTTTTAGGAAAATGGTTTATGTCAAAAAGGACAATTTGAACATAGAAATATAAAAAAAAGAACAGTATAATATTTTTCTGGGTAAAAATGACATATCCTTATTCCACTGTGATAGTGAAACAATATATTTGGGGTCATTCCAAAAGCGATGGATTTGGAGTTAACAATATATTTGTGATAATTCCAATATATTTGGGGTCAATCCACTTTGGAAAGAATGGATTTGGAGTTATGAACAGTGGATTTGTCCTTATCACCCAATTTATAATTTCATTGTCTTGATTTCTATTTTCTCCCTCTTTTTTTGTCATTTTAAATCACTCCCCTTTAGGAAAACTCTTACTTAATTACACTAAGTGGGTAGCCAAATAAAGAAACTATTTCCTACTTAATTTATCGTCACTTGAGTAAATCCAATTTACTTCCATTCAAAAAATATATATTGTAAATCCAATTGACTTAATCATATAAATAATTCCTCTATAATATACTCCGAAAAGCACCATTCCTCTATTATATGAAAAATTCTTTCTCAAATTAATATATTAAATAAGGTTTAAGGTTATGAATGACAGTTTTAATCTAAAATAGTTGAGAAGGACAGTTACTACATGTGTTACTACATTTTGTCCTTCTCAGTCATTTTGTATCTTATCTTGTCCTTCTGGCCTTTGGCCCCTATTAAATATGCAGTCTTCCGAAAAGCACTATTTCCCATTCGTTTAATTTATTTCATCCATCACAAAAATAAACTCAGCTCCATTCTGGAAAAACGAATTTTCCATTTTATGTAGGAGTGCTACTTATGTGGTTTAGGAGTAGTCATGGGTCTATATCTAGAAATTTCAATAATTCAAATGATCGATTAAACTCTTCAGTCGAATTACACGCCTCATTAATCTTGACGTTATGTCATCATAGAGCTCAGACTGCATTATCCGGAATATAAAATATTTTTACTCTATTATACATATAATTACCAGGGGGAAAGGGCCACAAGGACAAAAAAATTAATAAATGAGTCTGGAAGGACAAAAGTAACATTTTCATGATTATAAAGGACAAAAATCACAATTGTTACTTTAAAATTGTTACTTCACGTGTTAATGTTACTTTGTGTTTCACAATTGTTACTTCATATTTACTTTATTCCATATTTGTTACTTCATATTTGTTACTTCATAATTGTTACTTTTGTCTTGATTAAATTACAGTGTCCTTCTATCCCGATTTTTTGATAATTTTGTCCTTTTGGACAAAAATCTATAATTACCAAGTGTTCATTGATATAACTATTACCCATGAGTTACCTTTCATAGATGATCCGTATATGGATCAAGGCATTGTCCGTACTACCTCTCCACAGCATCTTATAATCGACTACCATTTATTCACTAGTGACCGATATCCTAGATCATTACGTGGTTGATTAGTTCCAGTATTAACAAACGAGAGAACTGTTATTCTACTTCCTCTTACGTGGAAGAAGTGGATTCCATTTTTTGTGATTTAAATTCCCGGCTACCAATCCCTTAGTGATGCCAAAATGGTCGAGATTCGGAAAGCGTCAGAGCTAACCGTACCGTCAAATCAAACGTTACCCCTAAAAAGAAATCAGTCTATAATCACATCCTCCGAGTAAGATTAAATCTATGAATAACCATCTTGTGATCCAATTAGATTTTTTCTTCCTGGACTTATTACGTGATCATAGTATTGGACCGGTCCACTACAACGTGATCTCATCACATATAACCGTATCCACTAAGGTGTCTAGCACCGACTTTCCAGGGCAGACGGTCATATTTTAAGTCTTCCGTGACACTAATGGTGGTTTGACTCTATGATCCTAAACTTTAGTCAGTTTCACAACTGACTCATTATTTAAGATAGTTCACCATAAACTCAATCATCTTGTACATACTTCTTATGCACTGAACTTTATGGTTACATAATGATCCATTTGGGATTTTCTTATAGTGTTCATTTAGATGTATACTAAATAAAAGGATTAATAAGGATATTATTTTCATTAAAATAAAACAATACATTATTGTCTTTTGAGACACTATTCTTGACATTAGGACTCATTGATAATGTAGGCCCACCGTAATCAAGGATGCACAATTTTATCATATCACTCGACGTGACACAATTGTTTTGGTAGTAACACCGCTCATAAGAAAAGTAGAAAATGAACCATATTATTTGAGTAGCTAGCCACCTCAGGACGCATTTTCTTTCCATTTAATTAGCACATGAAATAATCACGAATTCACACTCCAATTTAGAATAAAAGAGGGTTACTGGATTTTTCAAGAAAAAAAACAAGTTGGTTGAAGGTAGGGTAGGGGTTGGGGCACAATGGTGCATGTATTTTCTTATTTATTTGATTTTGTGTGTCTGTTTGAGGATATTGTTGTCACTAAATAAGATTTTCGTCCGTATTTCCTTAGCTCAAGCGGGGTTCGAGTCGTATCATGTGCGTGTAAGTTTATTGTCATCTAAATGATCGAGGTAATTTTGTTTCTGGAAAAATAAATAATGAAAACATTTTCCTTCTAGATCCTTCTCCAAAAAGAAGCTATCTAGCAAGGTGATACAAGAACTTTAATCATAAACTTTATACTGTATATGACAAGTGAAAAACACATTAATTATGCATGAAACCAAACTATATATATAATAAATATATTATCCTTGGTCGGCCAAATGACCAGACCCTAGGTAATACAAGAAATTAAATAAAAAATAATACAAGAATTGATTGCTAAAGAGAGCATAAAATTAATTTGCTATTTATTATTACATAAGTAAGCTTCTAACAATGGCCGCTTGTTCACTGTTACTGTCTGTGGATTCTAAGAGCTCATACAACCTATCACTCAAACCATCCACTTCTCTATGTAAGTTTCTTATATGGTTGCAAGTTTCTTGCAACACTTTTGCAGCAGACACCTGAAATTATAAACAAAATATATTAGCTATTAATGCAACTAAATTATATGTATATTAATAGAATTTGTACAAAGAATCAAGTGATATGGTAGAAAGTGATAATATATATATATATATATACTTATATATATGTGGGTAGGCTTACCGTCTCAAGTCACAACAATTATGGCACAACGAATGACGCAATACACATTTACACTATTCATTATGGAAAGGAAAAGTTATGTCCACGGCAAAATGGATACAATAAAGAAACACGACACATCTTATATTATTTATTATGTTGTATGACTCATTAATAGATTCTATTATAATCAATGGTGTAGGATGTGAGACGTATCGTTTTCCATTATGGAAAGAGTGATGTTACTGCCATAACCACTCAGACACAACGAGTGACACGACGTGTTCTTACAACAATATTGATTATGGCGAGTCTAGCTACATTATGATCAATAGGATAAACAACATGATCAATGATATAAAAATAAGTTATGACACTCGTTTGTCTGAGTGGCTGGGGAAATGTTTTTATAAGTACAAGTTATGACACTCGTTTGTAAAAACAACTTATGGCACTCATGATCAACTAGCATTACCCTTATGGAAAATGTTTTTGTGTGTCCAGTTTTTTAACAACAAATTGCACAACACATGACTTATACACCATTATTGTTTATGATGTAGGGCCTCGTTGGTCGATATATATATATCTACGATTATCACCGTAATCACTGTAAAAGCTTGTTGTATTATCCATTATGTCACAACGCTTGTGGTCGTAACACTATCCCTTTAGTATGATGAACTTCATATCAATCAATAAATCTTATATCATGATCAATGATTTAAAAGTATGTTGTGTCGCTTATTATGTCATATCTGCGTAACACAAATCATTGCTTAAAACTCAATTAATTAAGAAAAGAATTAATTGTTTGGCACATGTAAACCCTCATGATTAATATATTATGATGCATTGAATGTACTATGAAATCATCAACTAATAATCAAACATGTGACATTAAGATTGGGACTTGAGAGATGTTCCAAACATTTCTATTAGACAAACCCCACATCAACATTTAATGAGATGAAGCAAATAGGGCCATATGGATAATGACAACACGCATACATTTTTTTTTTGAGAAACGCATACATTTTTCATATATCCGAACTTATTTCTGTATTAATTGTCACGTCTCTATTTATTCATTAACATATTTTAACTTAATAATAAGTAGCACTTATGCCTGCTAATTAATTAGAAAAATTCTAAGTAATCAAGAAAATATTAGAATATTTAATCATGCATCATATCTATTCATTTAATGCGAGTCCTTCCAAGTTTTACATATTTATAATTTAAAGACTCAACCAACAATTACATTAGCGGTGAAATTATATATATATATATATATAAAGAGCTTGTTGTGTTTTATCAAATAATTACATGCAAGATAGAAATGTGCATGAGAAATGGAGTAAAAAATAGAAAATATACGATACAGTTCACTTGTTATGACCTTCAATAACGATCGTATGATAATGTTTCGTAATAAATTGGGAAAAAGAAGGAAAAGAAACCTTGTGAGAACGAGTTCCACGGATTTCGGGGACGAGTTGCTGGAGTTTAGAGACAAGGTCGGCGATTTGATCCTCGGATATAGTGGCACTTGAAACTCCGGACGACTGTTGTCTCGAACGTTGTCTTCGGCTCGACATTTTTGGAAAATCGAAAGGGGGAAAGGAATTATATTCAAGAGAGAAAAAAAAAAAAAAGGGAACTCAAAATGTTGTCAGAAACAAAAATAGAATTGTTGTTTTTGAGTAATGCTTTTTTGGTTTATGAGTGAGTGAATGATGAGCATATCATTGGTAGTACTATAGCTTCTTATAGAGGGCAAAAGTCACTGTTACAGAGACATGTTGCAGACAATGAGATAATGGAGGCCATTGGGCATGAGGGGGAAGGATGAGGGGGGTGGGGGTGATCAGGGTGAGGGTGGGGGGGGGTTGTGAGAAAGAACAAGTAGAGGGAGTAAGTAGGGTTTGTAAGTAAGTTTGATGAAGACAAGTGCATGGGAAAACAGTGGGTGAGAATTTGTTAACAAATTGTTTTTGAAGAGTTGGGATAACCAATGAAAAAAGAAGGGCTAAAAAAATAGTCTTTTAAGGGTAGTTTAAGGGTCAATTTGTTAAAAAAAAAATAGAGGTCAAGTTTACCATGACAATATAATATCAAAATATATATAAGAGGATAAGGTGATGTGACATAATAAATGCTGTAATGTGATGTGCGAGTACGTGAGGCATCTTTTTAAATAGATTTCATATTATTAAAAAATATCGTTGTCACATAATATTGTGACATTCCTTGTGTTAAAATAATTATTTTTTGTTGAGGAAAGTGTTAAAATATTATAATAGTAGCATTGTACAAGGTAAGAAAATCTAGAGACCTTGACTCTGATTTTCTTTAACATAATAACATCTAGTTTTGAAGTATTTTAGGTGGAGGAGCATAAAAAATGACAGAATTTAAATAGACTATTTATTTTAATTGAATTTGACTAAAATTTGAATTTTATCGGTGTTTTTAGTTTAAGTGAATTTTTTTCCATAGACGGCCCTGAACAGTAAAAAAAAAAAAACCAATCAAGATTCAAGAAGAGGGAAGAGAGCAAATGCTGCAACTTTCTTTGTGTTCCCAGACTGGGGTTTGAGTTCAAGTGGGTTTAGGGCAATTTGGTTGGGTATCAACTAACCTAGTGGGGCTCACTTTTTGTCCATATGACCATGCAAACCCATGTTACCCTATTAATAATTCATTTTTGTTCATATTGGAAAACATATGCATAGGAAATGACTTGTGTACTTGAGGCACATATATTCTTCTCTCACACCATATTTGTCATGTAAAAACGTCTCATTGTTGTTCTTGATGATTTTTTTTTTTTTTTTTTGTTAGACATTATAAGCAAAAACATATGATCAAAGGACCCACGCCTCTAGAATTTTGTGGATTATGTAAATCGTTGATATTGCCTCAATGGTCTAGTTTGCAAAAGGTTGCTTGTACATAATTTTTTGCTGAAAGAAGTCGATATAAAATATCGAACTCCACGCCTTAGTTCAAAGACATGACTATCACGACAAAACATATGTTTTTATATAACTGTGTTATGCCATGATAGCTTATCTGATTGAGTTAACTAAGAGCAAAAGTGTCACATCCGTGAGTCCCAATACCATAATAATATTGTACATAATACTTCTCGTTTCATGTAAATTTTATTATATTATTCAAATTTCTTCATACAACAAAGATATTACGTTTATTATCGGACTACTGTCGGAGAATACATACGAACTGAAAATAAATAACACCCTGAATTACTGTCAAGATGAGAGACCGGACCACCGCCAAGACTACAAACCGGATCGATCACCGGAATGAAAAAAATATTGTTGGGACAGATTGCCCACACTCTTGAATCAAAATTGTGCAAGTGTTGGACAGATTGCTAATAAACTTGTTACCAAAAGCTCACCCAAAAACTGAATCTTATTCCAGATTGAGTTTAACTAAAACTTGTGCAGAGTTAAGTCAACTTAACTGAGTATAAATTAATACTGACTTATCCTTAGTCGAGTTAACCGGCAAAGGATTAATTAATCCTTTTTAAATAAGAGTTATCAGTTTAGGTGGTGAATCAGTTTCTGATGTTTGCTAAGTGTTGTGAACTAGATGAATGTAACTATGATGCAATAAATGAATGAATAACATAATGTAAATGAGTAAGGTAAATGAAACAAAATTTATAGAGGTTCCAGGTGGTGTAATCCTGTCAATCCTCTCTTCCCCTGTGATGCGGAGGAAAATTCCACTAGAACTTCTTTGAGATGGCCCAGTTACAAAAAGTTCTAACCCTATAGTCTTTGACTAATCCCTAGCTTCACTATCTAAACACTTGTAGAACATGTAGGATGGCTGTTCTTCAATTGTTTGAAACACTGGTCCTTGGAGGTTTGTATTGTCTTCACCAGCTCATCACAAACACAGTCTTCCTGACTGTAGCTCAACTGCCCTTCACACCTTCTTGGTGTTTCACAATCTAAACCCTTGATAAAATCAAAGTTGAGACTTGAATCAATAACTATGATTCTATTGTGATTTGAGCTTCTTTTCTAGATATGTAAGTTATGCACGGCTCTGTTTTCTTCAAATGATTTGATCTTGATCTTTCTTTGAAATCGTATGAACACTTGAAGAAATCTTGATCTTTCAATGAAAAGCTTAGCAATAATTCTTTTTGATGTGCTTTCCCCCTTAAATTGATCTTTCTTGACTAGATAGATTCTTAGAATTCCACTTCTCTTCTTGTGGTATAAGTGATCTATTTATAGGGGTTTCTTTAACGGTTAGATCATTTGAATTTGAATCCTTATAGCCGTTAGTGGTCATGCTTTCCTGTATGTATGTCAGTGTCCTTTCTGACATCCATAACGGTCTGATCCTTCATCAGTTTTGCTTATTTCCAGTTTCAAAATTGATTCAATACAACTTAGTCAGTTGTCAGTTTTAAGAGCATTAACTGATTTTTTTTACTCTTCTTCAAAATCTCAGTACTCTTATACTTCATCTGGTTATAACTGATTTAATCAGAGTACACCATTCAATTTATCATCTAAGATATCATTGTCCTTATTATTCTTAGGTCTTCATACAAGATCCATAAAGTCAGTTCAGGTCATCACAATCTTGCTTGAAGCCTAACTTTACAGTCTCGACTTAGTCTTCATAAACTGAGTTTGAACCCTCGATTCTTGATCTTCAATAGCGAGTTTGAACCTCGCTTCTTGATCTTCTAGATAAGTCAACTGAGTCTGTGTCCCTCAGCGAACTTATCTTTTCCAGTTCTATCATAACTGAGTCTGATCCCTCAGTTATGGTTGAAGTATCCTTGGTCAGTTATCTTGTGAATCTCAGTTTCCTTGTAGAGACTCAGTTTTCTTCAGTTAAATACTCAGTTTCCCAATTCCAATCCTAGAACTATTACAGTGCTTGTCTGATTAACTTATACAAATATCAGACTCTATTGAATCCTATATATTGATTTCTAGACATCCTTTTGCTTTGCACTATAACAGCTAGTTATGACACTTCATTAATGGGGTCTAAAAATATAATAACTGAATAAGTGATGAATCATCATCAAAACATAAATTTTATTTCCAACAAGTGTGGCAATCTGTCCCAACACCCCCCCCAGTGTGGGCAATCTGTCCCAACACTGCACATTCTTTTTTAAATAATGTTTCAACCAGGGTTCGAACCCGTAACCTCTGGCTCCGATACCATGTTAAAGATCAAGTGCTTGTCATTCTACTACAACCAATTGGTGCCAGTAAAGGCGCTGCTATATTTCCTTATCATTCAAGAGTGTGGGCATTCTGTCCCAACAAATATCCTCATAACAGAAAGGAAAAATCATAAAGGGAAAACTCATTCTCTCAAACTTTGGCTTTTCTAAAAGCAATTGGGCAGTGGGATGGAGCCATCCAAACAGCAACCCAGCAGCCAAAAACCAACTTAAAATACGAAAAACAACTACAGGGAGAACCAACAAGCAAAATGTGTAAGAATCCAATATCAGAGTACCATAATATACGGAGTTGATAATAAATAAGGAAATATACATGCCTACATTCATTGTTATTCAGATATGCCATATAGATCTTTCGGGTTATATAGATTTTCTTCTCTGATTGCTATTGTCTCTCACGAGTGCCACCACAAAACGCTGTAAGAATCGAGTTAAGAAACTACAATGCTGATTGGACCTTCTAGCCTATGCCTTTTTTTTTGAATGTACTAGACTGAGGATATCACATACTAGACTTAACTCCCTTATCATAGGGAATTTTCAAGCATTGAGTAATTAAAAATCATGCACATGGTCGTTTCTAAAATTTCATAGGCCCTTGGCGAAATTAAATGATGGACCCCTATTTATTTGACAAACTTAAATGAATTCATAAGTGACATAAGTTAAATCATGTCCAATAGATGATAAATTGTCATAGTATTTAATATGTTATAGATTTCGAAATTATTAAAATTACTGAAACAGGAGAGGAAACATACCAATAACAGAAACAAAACAGCATTAAAAACAAAAAAAAAAAAATCAACGTATTGATAATCAACAACATCAATTGATTGCAAAATATCAATCGGCAACATAATTAGACTTATAAGAAAACAAATTGATAATGAAAAAAAATCTTGATGCATCTGTCAATGAAAAAACCATCAATAATAGTTTAAACAAATCAATATATAGAATTCTACGTGTACCCATTCTACGTGAAAGATGATGAGTAAGAATATATAACATCATTTAACTCTATATATATACTCTTAAAATAATTGTTGTAGCAGAATTCTTCGCATATGTATGGGTAAATGCCCCACACTCACACATGATAAGTTTTTTAATAGGCATATAAATCCGTGTTCAATTTGTCAATATTTTATAAATTGATTGGAATAACTTAACTATCTCAATTCACTTTAATTATTGGCAAAAAAATCTATGATAATATTTTCAATTCATATGCCGCCCATTTCTTTGATAAAATTTGACCTTTTGTGTAGTTAAGGTTTCAACTAAAAATAAATAAATAAATAAATTGAAACAAAGTGTAATAATGACAGACAAATATTGGCTATATATAGTTGTGTCTCTTATTTAACACCTGACGAAGTATTGGCAACGTGGACTTTGGACATGATTTAATGAGATTTGATTTTTTTTTTTAATTTTAAAAACCATAACATCGATATTTTCTGACTAAAATTAAATCAACAAATTATCAATATTGTGTGTGAAATTGAGTCACAATTATTGAACGAAAATATTAAGTAGAGAAATTAGAAATAAAAATGAGGTTTATGAAGACTTTTATATTAACTCTGTTACAAAATAACCGATGGAGTTGATAAAAACAAACATATTAAGGAAGTGGTTTAATATTTTAACTTTAATACCAAAATGATTAAAAAAATCCTTGACTATAATTAGTGCATTGTTCTTTTTATTCTCTCGTCCTTTAATAAATAATGATAGATGTATAAAAATACAATAAATCATATTTTGGAAATGAAACTCTGGAACAAATTTTTTTGACAATTAAATTGGAACGGAGGGAGTATGTACATGTTCAATAATTAAAATTAAAAAAAAAAAAAACCTATTGACATAAATAATCTGCAATTAAATGTTCCTTATTTTATGATACTTTTTTTTCTGGCCATCATCATCTTTATGGTACATACACACTCCATTTGGAGCGAACTGATGTGCAGGCTGATCGGAACCACACACTTTATATCCAGGATATAAAGTGTGTGGTTCTGATCGCTCTGTCCGTCAGTTTATTACAAATACACTCATCAAGTAAGAATCTTCCAGTGGTAGCTGGGTACTACTCATAAGATGTGCTTTTATTTAACTGAATCAACCGTGAAATTTTGGGTCTATTTGTTGACCTTATCAATGAAGTGATTTTTGTTTGATATAATTAATTTAGTTCCACTATTTTTTTTTTTTTATAATTTCACATAATTAATATTCCCTCTCTTTTTCAAACAATCACATTTAAGAAATTGCTTTGTACAGATTGATATTTATTTTAGAAAATCAATACAACATTTATTATTAATTTTTCATTCTTACCCCTCTTTAATAAAACAAATTGTTATGTTTCTCATGTCCTTGGCGGATCCCCCTAGAGGGTACAATCCTGCGGCCAGCCCTTCCATTTACTAGGGCCAGGTAAGTCACTGACAAGACACATCTGCGTAATAAAATAATGAAAGCCCCAATAACACAGGGAGAGACTCACGATACCAAGAGTGGGGAGAGACGATACCAATGTATCATAAAACATATATAGTGAGTGGGGAGCCCAAACAAATAAAATCATTCATCAAGTATAATGTGATTTGAGATAATAAAAAACTAAGCATTTCAATAGATTTTTTTTTGAAAGTTGTGAAATGCACAATGTACTAGTATACACAAGAAAATAAATCAAATTATATTAATTCAAAGGGAATATATAAATGGCGAAAAAAAGGATATACTTGTCGTTCAAACCATATTTCAGACACATTAATCACTTTTTTAATCTGTGTAATTCTTCTCTATGCGACTATTAAAAAAACGGAGGGAGTAGTTTTGAAGATAAATGAGAAAAAAAATGTAAATAAATGTAATTTTGGAAAATATTCATCATTTTTTTTACATACGCACTCACATTTTTTCCCCACTGATACTCAAACCCGGAACCTCCGGGTTAGAGCTGTGAACGAACTGAGTTGTTCACGAACGAGCTCGTGATTGGCTCGATTTAGCTCATGATCGTTTGTTTGTTTGAAATAACGAACCGAGCTCGAACTAATAATTAGGCTCGTTTTACTAACGAACGAACACGAGCTTAGCTTGCGAGAGCTTGTTTAAGTTCGCAAACCGTATATATCCCTTCATATTACCCGAAACTCTATTCATTCATGTAGATTTCTATTTCAACTCTGCGCTTCGTTCTTATCAAACATTTACAATAAATACTCCGCCGCTTCGATTATTACCCATCAGTCACAGAAGACTAAAAGACTATGTCCATAACTTTGAAGAACAATGATTTATTTTATTAAGTTTATTTCTTTATTTTTTACTATTTTGTTGATGAGAATGTCATCATTCCTTCATAATAATACATTCTATTGTTTCTTATGCAGGTTGCAATATGCAGAAATGTGTAGCTATTTGGGTTGATCATTTACCACATCTTTTTTTCATGTCATCCTTGAGTTTTTAATTTTGAGATGTACTTTTGTTTGTATGATGTTCCGGACTTCAAATTTGGCGCATGGTCTATCATACTTTTCTGCTTATTTCAAATTATTGATCTTAATGTACCAGACTTGTCTGTTTTTTTTTTCCTTTCAAATTAAGGATCTTGATGTTGTATTTGATATATATATATATATATATATATAGTATTGAAATTTATTGCCCAATTCACATGTTTTCAAGCTTAATAAACCAAATTGGAGAGAAGGAAAATTATTACTAAAAGAGCTAAATGAGCCAAGCTCGAATATTACACTTCTATAATCGAGCCGAACTCAAACATGATTTTCTGTTTGTTTAATTAATGAACGAACACAAACATGTTTGTTTAACAAACGAGCTCGAATTCAAACATTGAGTATTCGGTTCGGCTCGGCTCGGCTCGGCTCGTTTACAGCTTTACTTTGGGTTGATAACCACAGCACTTACAAAAACATATTTTTGACGATTAAAAAATGAAAACAGACTCTGTTAAAAAATGAAAAGAGACGTCATTTTGAAAGAGCTTTTGGACAGACCTTAGTCTTAAGTAAGAGTCAGAATCTGCAGACACGACCCGAGTCGAACTCCGGATTAGTCGGAGCAGATGGTTCCGGATACATACCGGAGACTATAACGGAAAAAATATGAAAACAGACAAAGTATTACACACGTTAGTAATTTGTATTTTGATAAATCTTTTCATATCTTTTATTGCTAGGAGTTATTCTGTACCAATCATGGGGTCATCATGCTTTAGACGATTACAAATTATATTCATTTCTTTATTTAATTGAACGGTGAGATATTTAATTATGAATTCATACAAACTCTTGATAGATTTTATGATATAATAGTAGTAGTAGCATCAAGTGTAGTACACCGTTTTCACATATTTCTACTCTTTTTTTTTTTTTTTACCGTAAGCATCATCTAACCATTTATGCATGTCATTTTTACTTTGTCACACGTGTGTGTATGATGTGAAATAGATTGATATAGTGCATGCATATCACCTCTAAAACCTTCGGACAACGGTTGTATCATAAAATCTCTTGGTAGTACAAAGTTTCCAGCTTGTGATCAGAGTTGTTAACGAGCGAGTTGAGCCGAGTATATGTTGTTCAAACTCGTGTTCATTTACGTCACGAGCTTATTTGTGTCGTCCGTCTAATAAATGAACAAAAATTTATGTTCAATTTTGGTTTGTTTTTCTTTTTTGAAAACGCAACACACTTTATTATGCTTTTCTGCCAAAGCGGCACAAATTACATTAGGGGGAGGGGATGAACCACAAGTCATACTACCGACAAGACTAAGGTTTTTTTATATATCACATCACCATCCATTTTTTACAATTCATTCACCAATCAATTCTTCAACTACAAATAAAAAAATATTAAATCATCTCTCACTACTTCACTTTATCTACTTTATTACATTTTTAACATTATCTTATTCATTATACTACCTTATTTCAATTTCTCTCACCACTCATTGTTTTATCTACACAAATTTTAAAAAAATATTTTAGCTTTCTAATCATTATTTCAATCATTTTTATCATATTTTATTATCCACAAGTATATAAAAAAAACTCCAACCCAAAACAAACGGAGCCTAAGATTTTTCTTTATTAAGAGATGTGTTGTAAAATTTCCTCATTTCTTAACAAAAGCGAATTTAGTGAGAGAAACATGTTAGATATTTTTTCATAAATTAAATATTTTATAATCGTTTGCATACGAGTTGCCGTACAGATTAATGTTGCCGTAACGCAACGCCCCCGAAAGCTAAACACCCTAGCTGAACAGATTCCGATACATGCATCAGTTCGGATTCATGAACCTGTGAAGATATGCACCTCATAAAGCCAAGAGTTGTTGTCTTTGGCCGAACTAAGATGAACTTTACCATTTCGTGTTGAAGTACCTCACTTTGTGTATGGGGTACCTTCGGCCTATAAAAGACACAAGCATGCAAACGAAATCATTCTCAAGTTTGACAGCATCATCAATACTTTCTGAGTGTCCTCGAATTTTATTCAAACAAGTCACTGTTTGAATCAAACGCCTCCACTGTATCCTGAGAAAATTTTCGTTAGTTCTCTAAGTGACAATTGCGAGGGACGAACATCTCTTTAAAGACAGCGCATATCGCGTGCCCTGGAGTTCTTCTTTGTTTGTCAATTTCCTAAGAATTAACTATTTACCAACAAAACATTGTAAAAAAGATCAACAATCGTCAATTATGCTTTCAAGGTGAGACAAGTCTTTTATATCGATTGCCATCTTCTTTATGACCGTTAGCGGCAGGGGCGGCTCCACCTTAGGAGATTTGGGTCAACCGATCCGCTAAAAAAATATTACAGTAGTAAATGTTTTTTAGGTACACATAGATATGTGAGACTGACCCCGCTTATATTTTTATATTGATCCGTATTGACCCGTATAGAACTATAATATTTAAGACTAAGTTTAGTAATTATAAAATATGATATATTTCCGGCCCGTATTCCCAAATTCCTGGAGCCGTCCCTGTTAGCGGGTCACCTTAAAAAATGACGCCGAGAAATCCGAACGATTTGGAATTTAGCATGATCTATTGCTAATACCTCTCCGATAATCGCATCGTATCCACCCTACAGCTTGGTTCGTTTGGGTTACGAGTTTGCTCGTGAATATTGGTTGAATAAACGAACAAAAAATTTATGTTCATACTCGACTCGTTTAAAAGACAAATTATTCAAACTCGTGTTTAATTTTGGCTTATTAATCATATTTTTGTCTTCTAGGTCGAACTTGACTTATTAAGATATAAAAAAAATTCAAGTACAAATATATAAATAACAAATTATAAAACAATATTCAAACACAATATTATAAGTTATCTATATAAATTCTATAAAATCACTCTAATCTATTCGAGTTTATGACTTATAATCTGATGTGTTAAAGTTATGTTGGACATTGGTTTGTCTAAATAAGATGTTCATGAACATAATTGAACGTTCATGAACCAAACTCATATTCAATCTTATAGAGAACAAGCTTATAAACATGTTGAAACTCGGTTTGTTAAGCTAAATAAAAAAACGGTCCAAATCATTAAGGAGTTGAACATTAGTCTGTTCATAAACGACATTATTCGTTTAACAACTCTACTTGTGATCACATACTTGTGATCACATGAGATGCCCATTCTCGTACTAAAACAAAGTTGTTTCATAAAAGTGAAGCATAAAACTTGAAATATGAAGTTTAGAATGTAAAATTAACCTTAACTTAAATCCGAATATTTTAAGTGTGGATTTCGCAATAATATTATTGAATGTCAAAATTGATTAAAGTTGAAAAGAATTACACCCTCCGTTTTTTTATCGGTCATATTTCAAAATTTGCTCTGTTTTTATTTATCTATCATTTTACATTTTCAATGCATCATTTATTATTATTTTCCTCCTTTACCAATAAAGTATTTAATCTCCAATAAAAAAATACATATCCAATACTAAAAACTCATTAACCAACAAAGTATTTATATTTCCAATAAAAAATACATTTCCAATACTATATTTTAGATATATTAATTATTTTTTTAATATATGTGATTTTTCTTTGCGGCACATAAAAAAATGGAGGGAGTTAAACACAAGGAAGTCAAACCTTAAATTTGAATTTGTTACTTTTTTACATGTAGATGTAAGTTTAGTTTGACTGAACCATGTAAATTTGGTTCCCTCCCAATTATTTTATTGTTATTGTCTTTAATAGGTATACCTTGGAGTTTCCGATTCCTAACGGGAGCATCTTTTCACACACCACACACTACTCTGACTCAACATGTAACGCCCCGTTCCCGGACACCGAGTCCTTATCCGGAAATCGAAACGTTCGGCACGCATAATATTAAATAAATAATATTATACGTTAAGCATCTACTACGTACGTATCGTATCAAATGAAAGCAAATGTGTTTCTAAAAGACTCGGTAATTTTTTTCCAAAATCTCAGAATAGAAATAAAGAACTAAAGAGGAAATGTAACTTTATTACATTCGAAATGAAACCAAAGAATCCAAAAATACTAGAAGTAAACTACAGAATCCAATAAAATCCAAGTCTAAGGCATAAATGAAATAAATGATAAATAGTAAACAAGGTCTTCAACTCCGGCGTCCTCAAACGTCATCATCATCGAAGTCCTCCTCAAATCTCCACTAACTGCTTTCGTCTTCTCCCCCAAACACATAAATAAACATGCATTTGAGGTAAGTACATTGTACAAAGTAAGAAGTAAAGCTACAATTCAATTAAGGTTATTATTAAAGATATTATCTTAGTGAGACCGACTCAATTTAGGGTTCACTTCGTGTCCATCAACACGTCATGACTAAACGTTTCTAACTTAGCTTATCTTTGTTACATCACTACTCAAGAACACTGTGCATGGCGTTCATCACCAAGATATACTTGCTAACTAACGGTGATTAGCACCGATTAGCTCCGGGTCTCCCGGCATGCGATATCGTCCGATGAATTTCCTCCACTACCCTTCACCGTTTAAGGCCGATGGCGTTGTTCACCTTTTGAACATATCACATCGCCGATATGAAATAGTGCCTAACCGAGAATAAATGACGTTTTTGCTTTTATCTACACGTATGTAATTATTAATGTGAATTAACTAACCGCCTAAGTGTTTTCAGAATAAAACTCACCCTAACCACTCTACTCCCTCACTTAGACAGCTAGACATCACATCTTAACAATTACACAGACATTGGTGAACACTAGTTCATCAAAGCACAAGCCCTTTCATGCCCTTCCGACGGATCCGAACTTCAACTCCCTTTAAGAGTACATTTGGTGTTTTAACTGAACGAATCGGAAGTTCAATCAAAGCTTGTTTATGGTTAATTAATGTTATTATATCAAGAAACAACATTTAAAAATCCCAAACATATCTTAAAATAGCTTATTTATCAAAACAGGGGCAATGTGCGCACACTCCAGGGGAATATGTGCACATTGGGCGAAATTTTACATTCAGCCCGGCCAGTGTGTGCACATTCCGGGGAAATGTGCGCACACTCCAGAAGCTGTCCATCTACAGTAACATTCTGCTTCAGCAATGTGCGCACACTGCTAATCAATGTGAGCACATTGAGCGCACCAAACACCCTAAAACACGCTTTTATGCACTTTTTCGATCTCTACACCAATCCAAACATGTTCAACATCAAATACTCAGAAAAATAGCAGAAGAACAACATGAAAATCAAAACTTTCTCATGTCCTAACACCCTTAATCCATAATCAACATCTAGGTAAATTCTTGCTATGAAAACGCTTCAAAAACGTGATCTAACTACTCTCAACCATAATTAGATTGTTGGAAGAGCTTCTTACCTTAAGCAAGCTATTCCAAAATCCAAAGCTCGAAAAAAGACAACAAAAAACGATCTCTTTTCGCAACAAACCTATATGATCAATCCGATTCGCATCACAAATCGATCACATGATTCCAAACGATTAAACTATTTAGAAGGTATGAGTTTTGATCCATCAAAACTCATCAAAGCAAGCAGGTAATTCGAGTTTCATACCTTGAGAAAAGCTCCAACTTTCTCTTTCAGAACGACGCTCTCCTTATGACGATTCCGATGCTTCTCTCGAAATCGAAAACAATTTAGAATTGACTTAGATATCGATGAAAGTATCTCACCTCTTCCTATTTCTCTTACACACAAAAACTCAAATTTTGGAGGTGAAAAATCAGATTAAAATCTTAAGGGTGTGATTAGGTTGATTTTCCCTTAAATAGGAAAAATCTCATAATTACCTAATTCACTGATTTTCCTTAATCACCCTTCAACTAACAATCAGATTTCCTTCCTTAATATACATATAATTTTCGAGATTATATATATATAAATAATAAATACTTAAACTCTGAGTAAAAGGAATTGAACCCAATATTTCGTTTTCGCAAAATGACACGTCTGCCCTTTCCCAAAAATCGGAATATTACATTCTTCCCCCCTTAAACGAGTTTCGTCCTCGAAACTAGAACATACCTGGTAAGTCCATAAAATATGGGAACTCGCTGATCATATCGTCCTCAACTTCCCAAGTAGCTTCATCCGGTGAATGATTGCTCCATTGCACCAGAACCAATGGAATCATCATTCTTTTAATCATCTTTTCCTTCCGGTCCAAAATTCTGATCGGTGCCTCATCATACGAAAGATTGTCTTGAAAAATCTCCGGATCAACCGTAGTCTCAACATCCATCTTGGTAAAACACTTCTTCAACATCGAGACATGAAACACGTTGTGGACTCTTGACATGGATTCCGGTAACTTAAGCTTGTAAGCCAACGGTCCAATTCTTTCCAGAATCTCAAAAGGTCCAACGTACCTCGGACTTAGCTTTTCCTTTTGTCCAAAACGTTTCACTCCCTTCATTGGTGAAGCTCGTAGATAAACTCTTTCACCAACTTCAAACTCTAAAGGCCTTCTCCTAACATCTGCCCAACTCTTATGTCTATCTTGAGCCGCCTTCAGATTCTTCTTGACTAACTGAACCCTTTCTTTAGCTTGCTCAACCAATTCCAGCCCGGTGATTTGTCTTTCCCCGACTTCATCCCAGAACAGTGGCGTTCTACATCTTCTCCCATACAGTGCTTCAAACGGTGGCATGCCTATACTTGCATGATAGCTGTTGTTGTAAGCAAACTCCGCTACTGGTAGGTAATCATCCCATGATCCGCCTACTTCCAAAACACAAGCTCTCAACATATCTTCAAGTGTTTGGATAGTTCTTTCAGATTGTCCATCTGTCTGAGGATGAAAGGTCGTACTCAAATCCAACTTGGTTCCGAAAGCTGCTTGTAAACTTTTCCAAAACCGACTGACGAACCTCGAATCACGATCCGAAACTATCGAGATAGGTACTCCGTGTAACTTCACTATATTATCCAAGTATAGTGCCGTCATTTTCTTCAAGGGCATATCGACCTTATACGGTAAGAAGTGAGCGGATTTGGTCAATCTATCCACAATCATCCAAATCGCATCATTACCGCCTCTCGTCTTAGGTAAACCGGTGATGAAGTCCATAATGATCTTATCCCACTTCCATTCCGGGATATCCAACGGCTTAAGCATTCCTCCCGGTCTTCTATGTTCTGCCTTAACCTTTTGACAAGTGTCACATTCTGACACGAACCTAGCTATTTCCAACTTCATCGAGGCCACCAAAACTTTTCCTTCAAGTCTCTCAGTACATTTTAGTAGCTCCCGGATGAATCGCAAAAAGCGATTCTATGTGCCTCTTCCATGACTCTCTGTCTTAAATCACCAACATTAGGCACACACAAACGATCCTGGTACCAAAGGTTTCCATTCTTGTCTAACACGTAACCAACTGTAGGCTTTTCTCTTGCAACTCGCTTCAAGTCAACCAAAACTGGGTCTTCGTCTTGCTTTTCCCGAATATCATCCATCAACTCGGACCTTGCTAACAACGGTGCCACAAACTGTCGGTCTTCAATCTGATCAAAGCTTCGGATTCTCAACCCATCTAACCTTTCTGCAACATCTTCAACACTTGAAACTGCAAACACTGGTTTTCTGCTCAAAGCATCGGCTACTACATTCGCTTTACCCGGATGGTACTGAACCTCCAAATCGTAATCCTTAACAAACTCTAACCATCTTCTTTGTCTCATATTCATATTTTCTTGGGTAAAGAAATACTTCAAACTCTTGTGATCTGTGAAGATCCTAGCCTTAACTTCGTACAAGTAGTGCCTCTAAATCTTTAAGGCAAACACTACCGCTGCCAACTCTAGGTTGTGGGTTGGGTGATTCTTCTCATGCACCTTCAACTGTCTAGATGCATAAGCAAACACTTTCCCTCCTTGCATCAACACACAACCCAAACCTTGTCCCGAAGCATCTGTAAAACGTCGTAATTATCAAAGATCTCCGGCCCGCCAAAATCGTGCCGCTCCGGGTACCAACTTGATCTCAAATTCAATCTCCCTATCCGGCATTTTTCCTGGTAACTCTTCTGGAAACACTTCCGGATATTCCTTGACTACAGGGGTTTCCTCTAAATCAGGCTTCACTTGCTCCACATCAACTGCGTACAACAAGTAGCCTTCACAACCTTTCCGACAAGCTCTTATAGCCTTAACCATTGAAATTATAGGGTGACGCTTCTTACTTGGCTGTAACCATTATCTTGATAAGTCTTATCTACAATTCCTCTCTTTGTAATAATCGCATCAACTTCATAATCCACACGGTTTGTTCGAAAAGTCCACTTTACTATCGGACACTCTGTCGAGAAATTCTCTGTGACACCTTCACTTACTCCTATGTTCTTAATAGTCTAAACATCTTCAAATGACCTGAATTTTTGACATGTTTCAGAGGACTCTTTTGTCAATGAATCCTGTCTTGGAACCATGTCTAAATTCATTTCCGTTTGGTCACAATCTGCAACTCAACTCGGGGAAAAAAAAATCTGAAAATTCGACACTCATGCATGCACACCGCAAAGAAACTTGGTTTTGACAAACTTCCTCTCGTCCAAAAATTCCAAAATTTTTACACCACCTGGAAAACTCCATTATCTAATCATATTCTCTTAATATAATACTCATATTCCTTTCCATATAGGCTGTAAAATTCGACAACTCACTAACCATTCCATATTCCACTTCCCCATTACTTGGTCGGTGGGTGATTACTCCTTTGCACTGCACTCCAAAGAATTAACCATATTTTGTCACTTTATAAACCTTTAACACCCTTCATTATAAACACACCATTTAAGTTCCTTAGCACATTCTCTCTTCATCTCTCACTCAAACAGAAGCTTCACTTGATCAAACTTGAATCTTCAACAGCCAATTGATCTAACCAACCCAAGAACCGAAGATCTACAACTTTCCAAACCCAAAACCAACTCTTGACCGCTGAAACCATACTAAACCAAATTCTAACCAACGAACAACCCTCTATAGATACTTACCCGGATGGTGTCCGCAAGATTTCCTAATGGTTGAAAGGCAAGCTTATCTTACTTAGCTATCTTTCTTAGTACCAAAACTTTTAACCTCTTATGCTATTGATAGTTTAGCTAAGTTGTCCATTACTGACGTATCTAAAAGTCGGTTCATTAACTTTTGCACTTTTTCAACATGAATTGATTCATGTCATAAAGTACTTAAGGTAAATAAACAAACTAAAAGATGGTTGGTATGACTGCGTCCAAAGAAAACACCTTTGTTGGTTAACTTTCACTTCTTCAATGGTTTTCCTTGATTCCTTCAAATTCCTCTTATAGGACCAAATTTTGCAATATGTCCATTGTCTCCACAAAGGTAACATCCTTTTGTACAAGAGAACCAACATTCTGAGGTAGTTCCTGATTCAAATGAAGTCTTAGCTGATCAACTCTTCACTCATCCAACAACCGTTGCTTCATTCAGATTCTGTCTAGCCTCTGGTACAACTCTAGAACTCCCAACTCCAAAAACACCTCTTCGGGTTACTACCATTCTGAGAGATCAAGGGAGATCAGAATGTCACTAAGTGGTCTAAGAACTTATCTTAAGGAAAAGAAGCCTAGTAAAGCAAGGAACGCTTTGTCTCTCGATACCAATCATAACGCCCGCTTCGGACACCGAGTCCTTATCCGAAATCGAATCGAACGTTAAACACGCATAATATTAAATAAATAATATTACACGTAAGCCTCTACTACGTCGTATCAAATGAAAGCAAACAGAAGCTAAAAAGACTCGGGTAATTTTTTTCCAAACATCTCAGAATAGAAATAAAGAACTAAAGAGGAAATGTAACTTTATTACATTCGAAATGAAACCAACGAATCCAAAAATACTAGAAGTAAACTACAGAATCCAATAAAATCCAAGTCTAAGGCATAAATGAAATAAATGATAAATAGTAAACAAGGTCTTCAACTCCGGCGTCCTCAAACGTCATCATTGAAGTCCTCCTCGAAATCTCCACTAACCTGTTCGTCTTCTCTCCCCCAAACACATAAATAAACATGCATTTGAGGTAAGTACATCGTACAAAGTAAGAAGTAGAAGCTACAATTCAATTAAGGTTATTATTAAAGATATTATCTTAGTGAGACCGACTCAATTTAGGGTTCACTTCCATTGTCCATCAACACGCCATGACTAAACGCTTCTAACTTAGCTTATCTTTGTTACATCACTACTCAAGGACCTTTGTGCATGGCGTTCATCAACTTTGAAGATATACTTGCTAACTAACGGTGATTAGCACCAATTAGCTCCGGGGTCTCCCCGGTATGCGTATACGTCCGATGAATTTCCTCCACTACCCTTCAGCCGTTTAAGGCCAGTAGCGCGTTGTTCACCTTTTTGAACGTATCACATCGCCGATATGAAATAGTGCCTAACCGAGAATAAATGACGTTTTAGCTTTTATCTACACGTATGTAATTATTAATGTGAGTTAACTAACCGCCTAAGTGTTTTCATAATAAAACTCACCCTAACCACTCTACTCCCTCACTTAGACAGCTAGACATCACATCTTAACAATTACACAGACATTGGTGAACACTAGTTCATCAAAGCACAAGCCCTTTCATGCCCTTCCGACGGATCCGAACTTCAACTCCCTTTAAGAGTACATTCGGTGTTTTAACTGAACGAATCGGAAGTTCAATCGAAGCTTGTTTATGGTTAATTAATGTTATTATATCAAGAAACAACATTTAAAAATCCCAAACATATCTTAAAATAGCTTATTTATCAAAACAGGGGCAATGTGCGCACACTCCAGGGGAATGTGTGCACATTGGGCGAAATTTTACATTCAGCCCGGCCAAGTGTGTGAACATTCTAGGGAATGTGCGCACACTCGAAGCCGCCCATCTACAATAACATTCTCGCTTCAAAGAATGTGCGCACATCAAGAATCAATGTGCGCACATTGAGCGCACTAAACACCCTAAAACACGCTTTTATGCACTTTTTCGATCTCTACACCAATCCAAACATGTTCAACATCAAATACTCAGAAAAATAGCGGAAAAACAACATGAAAATCAAAACTTTCTCATGTCCTAACACCCTTAATCCATAATCAACATCTAGGTAAATTCTTGCTATGAAAACGCTTCAAAAACGTGATCTAACTACTCTCAACCATAATTAGATTGTAGGAAGAGATTCTTACCTTAAGCAAGCTATTCCAAAATCCAAAGCTCGAAAAGACAAAGCAACAAAGCGATCTCTTTTCTCAAGCACAAACCTATATGATCAATCCGATTTGCATCACAAATCGATCACACGATTCCAAACGATTAAACTATTTAAAGGTATGAGTTTTGATCCATCAAAACTCATCAAAATAACAGGTAATTCGAGTTTCATACCTTGAGAAAAGCTCCAACTTTACTCTCTACAGAACGACGCTCTCCTTATGACGATTCCGATGCTTCTCTCGGCGAAAACAATTTAGAATTGACTTAGATATCGATGAAAGTATCTCACCTCTTCCTATTTCTCTTACACACAACAACTCGAATTTTGGAGGTGAAAAATCAGATTAAAATCTTAAGGGTGTGATTAGGTTGATTTTCCTTAAATAGGAAAAATCTCATAATTACCTAATTCACTGATTTTCCTTAATCACCCTTCTACTAACAATCGATTTCCTTCCTTAATATACATATAATTTTCTTAGATTATATATATATAAATAATAAATACTTAAACTCGAGTAAAAGGAACCAACTCCAATATTTCGTTTTCGCAAAATGACACGTCTGCCCTTTCCCGAAAATCGGAATATTACACAACATAATTCAGAATGTGCTTGATTATTCTGACTTAATTCCAGTCAAAACTTAAGTGTTTTAAAGATCCAATACTGGCCAGAAGCTTATTTCACACATTCTGGCCCAAATTCAAGCAGAAAAAAATCAACATTTTGCCTAAATTCAGATCAGAATAAATATGCACGAAAATTTGAAGGATAAAATTGAAAAAAAATAAATATTTGTGTCAAAATATTTTGCCGTGTGAAAAGACATTCTATTCCTGTTGAAGATATTATCAATAATAGTTAATATTAGTTTGATTATTTATGTATTTATCCAATACGTGGAGATCAAGTTAGTTTGACACTATAAATATTCCTATGTACTCTATCAGTTAATCAATGGAAAAATATTTTTCTCTACAATCATAATTTCAATATGGCATCAGAGCAAGGTTCGGTTCTTCTCTCGAACCCATTACGCTAAACTTCTCCCTTCTTTCTTTCGGTCTACACAAAAAAAAACTAAAACCCTAAATCCTGGGCAGTCATCTTCTCCGACCTACCATGTTGGAATTAGCAGATTCAGCGGCCACCTCCTCTTCCTCCTCCCTCCCCACCTTCACTTCTTCCTCCTCTATTCACATCACAAAATTAACCCGCCAAAATTATAATCTTTGGCGTGCACAACTTATGCCCTACCTTCGGGGCCAAGGCGTTTTTGGCTACGTTGATGGATTAATCAAGCCACCGGCGAAAACCATCACCGATGCAGCCGGTGTTGAGTCCCCCAATCCCGATTATACCACATGGAGCAAACCGGACAATCTAATTCTGAGTACGATTACTTCTTCGCTTTCCGATGACGTTCTCATGCAAGTCTATATACCTCCTCCACGTCGCGTGGCGTAAATTTGACGGCTCTCTGCAAACCTCCTTCGCCGCCACGAGTCGTTCCAAATTTTGATCATGTTATTATTAATTAAATATATATTGCAAAGATGTGTGTATTGACACCACGTAAATTAACATAATGTGGTATCATCTTTTGTGTATTTGGATACATTTGGATTGTATGCAATTTAATTAATAAAGATTACCATAATATTAATATTATAGATATTAATAGATTTTTGGAAAATAGATTTATATGGTAATAAGATAGATATTCAATATAAGATATTAATGATATCTACGGAATTTATTTAATATGAGATATTGTATTAAATGAGATAAGTCATTGAATTATATTTTCTTATTTTATTGGGAAAAAGTTTTCTTCTCACTCACCATCATATTTGGCGCCGCACTGCTACACTATAAATATAGTGTGGGTGTAAAATTCTTTTATCTGACGCTAATTAGAGCCCAATAGTTAACGTGTGTAAAGTGGAGAGCATCGGCTAGAGTTGGAGAGAGGAAAGGGCAGTCTAACTTAACGGGTTTCCCGATAGCCCAATCCATGATAGGGTTCCGAGGCATTAAATTGTGGACTAGCGGTAGGGCGAACAACTGGCGCGGCTATCTGTGACTTCTCGTTAAATGCGGTCGAAGCGTCGATCTTTTAGATCGACGAAGTGGCCACAAATACACTTATCTATTTGTTTAGTGCTTAAGCAGTCGATCTTGGAGTCGATAGGAAATAAATTTTGAATTCATTTGCGTTCGCGGTAGATTTCACAACGATGGTATGAGAGAGAGGCTTCGAGCTTAATGCAATAAGCATGTTAATTCGTGTCAGATTAATTTTGTCGTTTAAATGCGTAATTAAAGATGAAAGATTTTTGATTCGCAAGTAAATACGAAAAAAAAAAAAAAAAAAAGCGTGGCTTTTTGGGGTGCTCGGCCGATCGTGTGACACCCCACATTCTTGTGGCGTGGCGGCGGCTGCTGGGGCGTCGGCGTCAGTGATCAATAAATCTTTTGGTGGATCCCTAAATTTTGTTTTGTATCATTTGTGTTTTGATATTGTTACATGGTTAGTGATTGGTAATTCATCGGCTGTTTGAATTTGTTGTCGTTGTGGCTATGATAGTTGAAATAGTTTGGCAGCTGATTGGGATCTTGCTCGCGTCATAAATAATGGCGCTTCAAGACTTTATTTGGAATAAACCCTAGGCATTCTAAATATTTGATTTGGGAAAAGGCATAGGCTTTAAACCCTTCAAAATTTGATTTTTGGAAAGTAGCCAGGCCTGCACTTAAAGTGTTAAGCTTTCCTAAAATATTTGATTTGGAATAAGCCTGGCCAGCCCCTAAATATTTGATTTGTAAAAGCTGGCTGCTTCCAAAACAAAATTACGATTTTGGAAGTGGCCCGAGCTAAAATAAAATTTGGTTTAGAAACCAAGGCATCCATTTGATTACGAATCAAAAGGAAAGAAACGAAGAAATAATTTTAATTTTGATTTATTTTGGAATAGTTCTAATTAATTAAAATTAAATTAAAATCGATTCGAAATGTCGTTAATTTTATTTTGATTAGTTAAATCATTTAATTAATTAAATGTTAATTAGTTAATTGATTGGGTAAAGTTATTTAATAGATTAAATGTTAATTTAATTAATTAAAGCGCTTAAGTAGTTAAATTTTAATTTTATCTTTTCATAGATTTTATGTATGGATTATATATAGCTAGATATAATATGATTCTGAACTGCGATTGATCGTAGACTCGGCCGGAGTAAGATAGATGTGAATGATTTAATTTTTACCATTGGTTTAAAATTATCACAGAGCCGTTTATGAAGGCGTGACCTGGTTATTTCTGCCGATTATCACGTTCCATTGGCTCCCCCCAGGTAATGCAGTGGATTGTATTTATTTATAAGATAGAATTAAATGTTAACTAAGGATGGACTCAGAAGATGGAAGCCAGAAGAAAGAGCGAAAATGAAGATCCCGTTGGAGAATGGAGCATTAAAGATCCTGTTAGGCGGTTCGCGGCTTACCCTTAGATTTATGACCAGCGGTTTTAAATCAGGTTGTATGTGAGACACTTTAGGAAGAATCCGTAATCCGTACGGTTATTTCACGCATTTATTTATTTTGTGCTTATTATTTATTTTTATATGTAATCTGATAGATGCGTGACTAGGCACGATCTAGATAAATGTAGTAGGATGTATATTTATAGAGATAGACATGTTTATATTAGAGTGAAGTTAAAAATTAATTAAGTGAATTAATTCTGAAAAAATACTTCCACAACAAAAAATCAAAGTAGAAATATTGTCTCCCCGATAATATAGCGACCAGTGAAGGCACAATGTTCGGATCAAGCGCATTCGACCACCGCCGGGGTTGACCTTCTACGGGTATATACGTCGGTTATTGAGATATGATCATGTAAGAGATCTAAGTGAATGATAGGTTGTAAACTTGACTAAAGTCTTTTCGTTGATTGGCCACCAGTGGGGCCGTCTGACTTTAGAGACAAGGGGTTCACCTTACACATAGTGATGTATATAAGCCAAAGAGTTGACTAATTGGCAGCCGAGAATCACGTAGAGATGTAGATGGTAAGGAGTTACCTACCTATCAGAAGGTATCTTGGTTGTCCCCTAGAGCCGCCGCCGGGAGTCGAGGGTAACTAGATGGGATCTCGGCCACTAAAAATTTTGAAAAAAAGTGCCGAAAGTCAAATTAGAGTAGTTGACTAGTGGGAGCAAAATCGTAAACAAAAGACCATTTTTGATTTTGCGTGTCTCTTCTTTCTTACTCTTTTATTTTTCATTTTTTATGTTGTAGTTTTAGCAAACTTTATATTTATGTTTATTCTACGATTAGTAAACCAGTGTAAGTATTTGTTACGCCAGCACGGCGTTACCGGAAATATGGTTAAGTAATGTTAATCCCTTTTAAAATAAGCGATGACCTTAGGCAATACCGTTATAGTAGTTAGAGACAAGGAGACTACATATCTACGATGCGGTAATCCGAGACTTTAATTATTAATGAAAGCCAGGCTAAAGATGTAATTAAAACATTTTGAAATAAGTTTCATTAGATTAAGTCATAAAATTAGATTATAAATCAAGATGATCATTGAATTAAATATTTGTAATTAATTCAAGCGTTGGATAAGAATGACTACATCCCAATTTTGGAAAGGTTGTTTTCAAAATTATAAGATTTAATGTCGACTTAATTCTGTCATTGCTGTAAAGGTTAATTAAATAGTTAATGTTTTAAATCTGATTTAAAAGGTTAAATAAACTATTTAATAAACTTTGAATTTTCTTTATGAAAGGAAATCAAAGACATAACTCTTATGATCTTTCTTAAGTCTTATAGAAGATTACACTTAGAAGTATTTACAAGTGCTAAGAGAGTTAAAAGGAGAGATTAGGGCATGTGCTTAGAAATATAGAACTTATTGAAGTTTCTATTATGAACCAGAGTGAGTTTAGAGATAAAATACTATCTAAGTTCAAGTCAACTCTTGAATATATGATATCTTCTGAGTGTGATTAAATTAGAAAGATTAAATCACTGAGATATGGAAAGGTGAAGCCAGCGTTTGTGCTGCTTGCCCACGTTACGGATGCAAAAGTAGCGATAAAGGAACTAAATAAATGTTATTATGTTCGGTTCTTATGAAGGACACAAGTTCAGGTTATTTATTAAGAGATTTATTAAATGGCGTTCAATTGTGAAGAATAAATGTTATTACAAATTGATTCAACTCCGCACCGAGCTTGCCTCCACCAGAAAACTCGACCTTTCTACCTCTGATTACTATTTCAAGGTAAAACGCATCGCTGACGAATTGGCTCTTGCCGGGCACCCCCTTGCCGATGATAATTTTATCGCGTATTTGTTGGCCGGCCTTGATCCTGACTATGACAGCCTTGTTACCACCCTTGGTGCTCGTTCCTCCCTTACTGTGGATGAAGTCTATTCACAATTACTCACCATGGTGTCTCGCCTTCTCAACCACCGTTCTGTGCCACCGCCATCATCTCCGGCCACCTCACAAAACCCTTCCGCCAACGCTGCCTCCTCGGCCATCCAGCTCAGCAACTACAACAGCCAAAACAATTATTCGGGCACTCGTGGTCATGGTTCAAACTATAATCGGGGCCGGGGCCGTGGCCGAGGCCGAGGCTCTCCCCAACCATGTTCTTCAGGTGATCCCTCAACTTCATGTCAAATTTTCTCACGCTTTGGTCATACAGCACAGTCCTGCTATTACAGGTACTCCTTCCCCACCCCACCCCACCTCCGACCCCCTCCTACCTCTCGTCCCCCCTACCCCCCACAGGCCTATTATCATCCCCCTCCGCAGGCATATTATAACAACCCATATCCACCTCCTCACTCTGATTGGGTAGCCGACACTGGTGCCACTCATCACATCACAAACGATCTCAACAACCTCAATCTCTCCTATGAACCATATGACGGACCCGACAATGTTCACGTTGGCGACGGTATAGGTTTACCCATCTCTCATTTTGGTTCCTCTTCTGTTACTTCTAATGCCAATACATATATCTTAGATAACATTTTAGTTTCTCCTGCTCTTACTCAAAATTTATTATCTGCTTGTAAATTCACCAATGACAACGCCGTTTATTTTGAATTCCATAAAACGTATTTTCTTGTGAAGGACTACTCGGGACACGTCCATCATAAAGGATATGTCAAAGACGGCCTGTACCACTTCTCCTTCAATCGTACACAACCCCGAGCCCATGCTGCATCCACCAACTCCTCCACCCTATGGCATCAACGACTTGGCCACTGCTCCTATCCAGTTCTTCGTAAGGCATTAGGCCACTTATCTGTTACTTTTTCAAATAAAGCACCCACTAGTGTGTGTGCCCCTTGTCAATTAGCCAAAAGTCATCGTCAGACTCTTTATGTTTCTGATTTTACTTCTTCCGCTCCTTTAGATTTAATTTATTCCGATGTTTGGGGTCCTTGTACTGAAACCTCCATTTATGGTTCTAAATATTATGTGAGTTTCTTGGATGATTTTACTAAGTATGTGTGGATGTTTCCTTTAAAACGCAAATCTGATGTTGAATCTACCTTCCGTAATTTTTTACCCATGATTGAGCGCCAATTCAACATGAAATTAAAATCCATACAAACCGATTGGGGAGGTGAATATCGCCACCTCACTCATTATCTCACCTCCCTAGGCATAATTCACTGCTTATCTTGTCCCCACACTCACGAGCAAGACGGCGCAGTTGAGCGTCGACACCACCAAATAGTAGAAATCGGACTTTCCCTCCTCGCTCAATCTCACTTGCCTCTTCTTTATTGGGAAGATGCCTTCACCATGGCTGTTTACCGTATGAATCGTCTCCCCACTCGTGCCCTTAACTTTAAATCTCCTTTTGAAGTGGTATATGGTCGCTCTCCTGACTACTCCTTTCTCCACGTCTTTGGCTATGCCTGCTGGCCCTACCTCCGTCCCTATAACAGCCATAAAACGGATTTTCGGTCCAAAACATGTATTTTCCTAGGCTACAGCTCCTCACACCACGGATACAAATGTCTCGAATCTGTCTACTGGCCGTGTCTATATTGCGCGTCATGTTGTCTTCTATGAATCCCTTTTTCCATATACTCATGCCACGGCCCTACCCTCACCATCCACCTCACCATCCCGTTGCCTGCAACTTTAACCATCTCCCCTCCTGTGTCTTCTCCTCCAGCTCCACCTCCTTCCGGCTCTGCGCCTCCAGTCAGCCCTATGGCCTCTCTGTCTCATTCCCCGGCTCGTTCCCCATCTTTCCCATCACCCTCTCCATCCTCGGCCCCCACTGAGCCGCCACCCCCTCACCCCATGCTCACCCGTACCAAAACACACTCACTCAAGCCTAAAGACATTGGTGACTACATCCGGTATCCTCTTCCTCGTGCCCTTTTGACCGAAGCTGCCAAAACTGATCCTACATCCTTCACTGAGGCCTCTAAACACCAAGTTTGGCGTAATGCGATGAGAGAAGAAATTAATGCTTTGCTGCGTACTAACACTTGGGACCTTGTCCCTTTTGAGTCTCATATGAATGTTGTAGGTAATAAATGGGTGTATCGTACCAAGCATCATTTGGATGGCCAGTTCGAGCGGTACAAAGCTCGGCTCATTGCGAAGGGTTATCATCAGGCTGAGGGTATTGACTTCAATGAGATGTTTAGCCCGGTTGTCAAACCGGTCACTATTCGCCTTCTTCTTGCTCTTGCCGTTTCACAGAGGTGGTCTATCCGTCAGGTTGATATTCAGAACGCCTTTCTTCATGGCCATCTGGCTGAACCGGTTTACATGCAGCAACCACAAGGCTTTATTCATTCAGATTACCCTGACTACGTCTGCCGTCTCAAACGTAGTCTTTATGGTCTTCGTCAAGCCCCTAGGGCTTGGTTCTCACGTTTTACCGAGGTTCTTCAGCAGTTCGAATTCACAGCCTCTAAAGCCGATATGTCTTTATACATCTACTCTCGGGGTGGTGCTCGTCTTTTTATTCTTATTTATGTTGATGACATTATTATTACTGGCTCTTCTCTTTCTCTTGTCACGAAGGTTATCTCCTATCTGGCCTCTCAGTTTCCAGTTAAGGATCTCGGATTTCTCTCATATTTCTTGGGAGTCGAGGCTCTTCACACGTCTGATGGACTATATTTAACTCAGCGCAAGTATATCCTTCAGCTACTACAGCGCGCTGGCATGGATAAGGCTAAGCCGTGTCCCACTCCAATGTCTGCCTCATCGCGTCTCTCTGCTACGATTGATTCTCTTTTTGCGGACCCCTCGCTCTACCGCACCGTTGTTGGTGGTCTTCAGTACCTCAGTTTTACTCGACCAGACATTGCATTCGCTGTCCACAAGGTTAGGAAATTCATGCAAGCCCTCTCTGATGATCATTGGCTTGCCGTCAAGCGTTTTCTCCGTTATGTTAAACATACAATCTCGGATGGCCTCTTTCTGTCTCGGCATTCTCCTATTACCCTCAATGCTTATTTTGATGCTGATTGGGCGGCTGATCCTGATACCCGCTGGTCTGTTGGTGCTTATAGTATCTTTCTCGGGTGCAACCTCATAAGTTGGCGCTCCAAGCAACAACTCACGGTTTCTAAAAGCAGCACTGAGGCCGAATACAAAGCGCTCTCCAATGCTGCGGCTGAGGTCCAATGGCTTTGCAGCCTTCTGTCTGATATGTCGATCCCTCTGCCGACGTCTCATATCCTTTGGTGCGATAACATCGATGCGACATACCTTGCGCACAATCCGGTATTTCACGCCCGGACAAAGCATATCGAGATTGATTTCCATCATGTTCGTGAACTCGTGGCCGCCAACCGTCCCTCTATCTCCTTCTTAAGCTCAAATGAACAGTTGGCGGATCTCCTTACCAAGCCTCTGGCTCGTCCACGTTTTGACATCCTCAAGGCCAATCTCCGTGTCCACTCTCTTCCCACGGGATTGCGGGGACGTGTTGAAGATATTATCAATAATAGTTAATATTAGTTTCATTATTTATGTATTTATCCAATACTTGGAGATCAAGTTAGTTTGACACTATAAATATTCCTATGTACTCTATCAGTTAATCAATGAAAAAATATTTTTCTCTACAATCATAATTTCAATAATTCCTCATAGTCAACATTGCTATAACCCTTTCTATTGTACTTTAATTTTTTTGCTACATATATATAAGTTGTTTGTTAAACGCACCGGAAACAATTTACTGGGTATCGTATTTTAAAGTTAACTTCGAATTTACAGAGGTTTAAATGCAACATTTTATCTCTAATAAATCAAATGTTGACCATATACTTGACTTTTTAGCAGCGAATGTAAAAATAGATCGAATATATATATATATATATATATATATATATATATATATATATATACAAAGATCCCATGTTTAATCAAATAGGGTCTGTTTATTATACCGACATAGGTCACGTGACCTTTTATTAGGGTACCCCATGGGCACATGGGCATTGAAATCTTCTTATTTTGCGACAACTTCAGCTGAATGATATGGACATATGTTATAAGGGTACATGACATAATATGAAATGGTAAACCTTTACGTTTATATACATGTTCTAGTTTTGATTGGGTTATGTTTAGTACTAAGGATGGGACTTTTTTTTGACTGACTAAGGATGGGACTAGGGTGATTAGTATACAAATGTATTAATGTGACTTTTTAAATGATGTATATTACTTATTATTATTAAAGAATAATTTGAAACTTAATATATTATTTAAAAAAAAGAGGAGAGAAATAACTACAACTATAGGCCACAAAACCCATCCAACTCTTCCCATCCTCATACTTTTGGTCTCGACCCTATCCTTGTAGATGTAAACGGGGCCTAGGCCAAATTAGGATTCTTAGAATCTGCGATAAATTATGGTATACAATAATTTTTAAAGTATAGTACTATTTATAAAAGTGTGATGAAAGTCAATTTTACTATGTTCCGATGTAAGTTTTAACCCTCGTTTATGACATTTTTGACTCATTCCGGATAGTTTTAGACCATATATAGGGCAAAATTACATTGCACATACACCATGAGGTAAACCGTCAACTAGATGGAAAACCTCGTCATCTTATGGTGTTTTGACCCTTTTTCGAGCCTTAGTTATCTTGCAGAGTTATGCTCGTTATGTGTTAGATGTTGTGACGCAGGATATAAGTGTTCGTAAGCTCGGGAGATAAGGCATGGAGCGTATAAAGATGAAACCAAGGCTTGGGGATAAAAGAAAATGGAAAAGAGTGAAGAAATTGGAACATGTAGGTGTTCAACGCACGCCGAAAGGTTTGGGGCACGCCAAAGATCAAGCAGAATGTCCAGCAAGTCACAGAATAGCTTTGGGGCGCGCCAAGATGGAACAGAAACCTCATAGAGTCACAGATCAGTTTTGGGGCGCGCTAAAGGCTTTGGGGCACGCCAAAACCACTTTTCCTGCACAATTTTGGGAACCTATAAATAGACGTTTTCTCCGATTTTCACATACTTTTTTCACACTTTTCACAATCTCATACATACCCTTTTTACTCTCTAGGTCGACATCTTCCCCTTTTCTTCCCTAGATTTACTCTTACACCATATTTTACTGAATTAAGCATAATCTAGCTTAGATTCTAGCTCAACTCTTGGATTTTGATCTTTTGCGGTCTTCTTCTTCCCCAATTGACATGGGCTTGTATGGAGATTGAAGAAACATCATATTCTTCTTATTTTGGTAATTAATCTCATTTCTTTTCTTGTTTATGGTTTTAATACTTCCTTTGATTGTTATTTCTTGTTTAATTATGAGTAGCTAAACATATCATAGCTAAGTCATATGAAGATTGAAGAAATCCCTTTCTAATTGATGAAATTGGGAGTGAGTAGTGCTTAATTGTTGTTATATCGACGGATTCGTGTCTTAAAACTTGTTCTTAGTGCTTGAATTAGCTTGATCACCTAGTTCATTATCACACACATCACTTTTATAAATGTATGTTGCGAAGGGGTGTGAGAAAAGGGGTTTTAAGATCGTTTCGTATAATTGACTGAATTGTTTAGATTCAATTAGTGAATGAGGTTTTATCGAATGAGTAATCGAGCGACTCTAAAGCGTTTATCTTATTTCGGTCAGTTAAAAAATCCTTAAAGGTGGACTGTTGTACAGGGCAAATGGTACTAGTTGTTGTATGGCGTCTAGGTCTACCTTAGGAGTTTGCATCTACAAATGAGTTGGTATATGTGTTAGGTTGGTTGGTTGGGTGAGTTCATTCCCAAAATAATCGATTTGAATAGCGAAAGTATTCAATTAGATCATGGTTTGGGCATGTGTCTCTCTCTCTTCATATCTCTTATTATTAGTTTAATTGTCATTATAGTATAACTGAAAACATGAACAATCTTTGATTGACCTAAACTAAGTATAAAGATGACTTTGATAATTGATTGATTCTCCGTGGGATACGACCTTGCTCACCTCTATAGTATATCCGACTCGGTACACTGCCGGTTAAGGTTGGATCGCTACTATATTTGGTCATCGAAGTGTAAAAAAAGTAGGAAAGTAAAAGAATTTGTTATATTTTTCTTAATTGATATGAATATTTACCGAGCTTTTTTGTATAAGTAAACATATCAATAGACCTAAAATACATTATAAACATATAAAAACGTACCCTTAAACATATCAATACATAGTGATATTGTCATAGTTACTCTGACACAATAAATTTCATAACATGGTTAGACAATGAGATGTTTCATTATGTGGCAATGAGACCCTTATTTGATTGAATGTCACATTAGAAAATTTCTCATCCCACATCATTTTACGATATTTGTTGTAATCGCAGTGATTATGACTGTAAAATTAGTCTTTCAAGAACATAATGTTATATATATATATATATATATATATATATATATATATATATATATAAGCTCACCCAGTTTTTTTAACATGAAAAAATCAATGTATTCTAATTTTTTTCTTTGTACCAGTAATCTAAATCACCCGATCATCTGTTGGAATTTTTAGATGAGAGCCTTTATACAAGTGGCGAACAATCCACTTCGAGCTCAGTTTTGATTGACTTACGGATTGAATTTTTGGCAGCTAAAAACAGATTTGAAAACTAATATGATAGTACTTGAGGTAGGCTTTTGCATCATTCGATACCAATATCGGGTGAAGGAGAAATTAATGTCTAAATGAAGAGTAAAATACGTGGGAGTGTTAAATGAAGATTGTGTGATTCATTTGTCCCATATGGGAGAAATGTTCCGAGTGAACTCGCTAGATAAGTGAGAAAGTTTATATTAGAGGCAAGCCTAAGGGGTAAGAGATTTTTGTGTAGGTGGGAGGACTTAGGTCCCTGCTTGGTTCAGGAACGCATGCGTGCCGTCGGCCGGCTTGTGCTTGTGCCTTGTGCATTGTGCTTTGGGCTGGCCTGGCCTAGTATATTCATTTTGGACTAGCTCAACATTATGTTTCTGAATAATATGCAACATGATTAAAGTGAACCAATGCATATGTTAAGTCATTTCCAAATAGGCATATGTTCAGTTCGACCAGTTCAACATTATGTTTCTGAATAATATGCAACATGATTAAAGTGGACCAAGGCATTTGTTAAGTTCATAGTCAAATAGGCATATGTTCAATTCTGATTATTTTCGAACAGAAGCATTGGTTCAAACAAAACTGAACTCTGAAACTTCCTCATAACATAATTCTCAAGAACACACCTCTGCTTGAAAATTCTCTTCTACCTATATAAAGCCACCAATACAAAACGAAAACACACAGAAAATTCATTGCATTCCAGAACCAAAACTCTGCAATATTTCTCTGCGTTCATAAAGTGCAGAGATAACAAGGCAATATCAGTTCGACGCCCTCTTCACATTGAAGTGCAACAATTAGAAGATTTATAGACTGTTGTATCTTCGAAGACAATTGCCATATCCGTATGCTTATAGTCGGGCAATAATGTCTTAATGACAGCGTTTTACGCGCCTCAGTCTGAATAACTTTTCGTTTTGTTTTTGCTTTTTGCATTTCTCTTTCAATATGTTGCAGTATATGAATAAAGTTTGGTTTCTATTTTGTGTTCATCTTTATAGCATTACGTTCTATAGTTATTATGTTCCTGTAATTTTTTATGTTCATTTAGATTTTCAGAATAAGCAAACCAGACATAGTTCTAACATCATCTTGACCCGAAAAATCTGGTCATATGAACATAGTTTATTAGCTCACCTAAACATAAATTTTTAACTTTGTCATTGGCCAGTGTCTACATATCTTTCTCTTTTTTACTTCACATCATATATATACATGATGAAAATTCAGTTGGTCAAAGTTTCATGTACAGAATCATCAATCAAGGAGCTAAAAGTCCAGTTAATAAAAAAATTGCTTGCTACACCTTGTTTTTTGTTTTTGTTATTTTTGTTTTATGAAATACTGCACGAAATAACTTCAACTCATCACATGTTACGAACATTAAGGCTAATGACGTCAAACGTCACTAGTAACACTCCTATAAGGTAGAGAACGTCACTACCACAGACTTTCCTCCCCACGACAAAGATTTTGGACGGATGGTAACATCATCACCAATGACTCTTCTTATACATGATCCATGTCATTGCCACCGACTTTCGTCCTGCAAAAAAGAAAAACAATCCAAAAAATATGTGGTGTTGGAATTTAATTATTTGAGTGCCTGAAACAAATGTGATGTGTGAAACAAATTTGGTGATTCTCTCACGTACTAGCCTTAATTGTTCTCTAATACAAGTGATCGAACCACACATTTAAAATGTAAAAATAATCTAGCCGTAGATTTTTTTTTCAAAACTACGTCGTTTTGTTGATAATGTCCGTATTTGAGAGATCGCTTAAGGCTACTACTTTAGAGTCACAAATTTTAGGTTGGTCATGGACCAACTCCTAGTTGATGTACCTATCCATTGAGAATTATTGATTTTAAAATGGGCCCCTAATTCTAATGAAAATCTACCAATGAATTTCATTCAAAGTGATGACATTGTGGTTCAAAATTTGCACCTGGACCATCCTAAAATTTGTCCTTTATAGGATACTTGCTCAATGCCTTGTGCTAACAAAAGTCAATTATTAAAGTAATGCTACATCTACAAGCACACTATCACAATGAGTGACACAACAGACTTTTATACTATTGATCATGATGTAGGACTTATTAATCATGATGTAAATCCATCATAATCAACGATGTAAAAATAACTCATGTCACTCGTTGTAACTGAACGATTGTAACAATAGCAGTGTAGCATTACCCATAATGATTGAAGCAAAGGTAGTACTAGAAGCCCATGATGCTAGGAGAAAAACACTTGTAAAATTTTGTAACAAGTTCATGTGCCAAACTGCACTTCCTGTCCGTGGCAATTTCGCAATAAAACATATAGTGAACCCAACAACCCATCTAGTGAAACAATTGCATGGTGCAGAAATTGTTAACTGTGTACCCCATAAACAATGTACCCAGTCCAAGTACTTTTTATTTAAACTATGATTTTTTTAATTAGGTTAGGCTTAATCTTTTTATGACGTTAATATACTATGCCTTTTTTCTTTTTCTCTAAAAGTCTAGAATTTAACAAAAAGTTGACCCACAATTGCATTCATAACAAAGTTTCTAAATGATTCTTTTTCTCTAAAACATGCATAAAATATATTTATATTGTTAAAGGTCGTAAAGGACTGTTTTTAATTTAAAATGAGGAAAAAGGACAAGAAAAAAAGATAGTGGTTGAGAAGGACAAAAACGCGCATGTTACTACACGTGTTCATTACATGTTGCTACAACCACACGTAGTAGTAACACATGTAGTAAATGCACGTGTTTTTGTCATTCTCAACCATTATTTTTTTTTCTCGTCCTTTTTTCCCATTTTCATATCTTATTTTCATTCTTTCGTCAGATCTCGACTTCTAAAATATAAGGATGACCTGAAAATCCCCATTGTTGAAAAATTTAGGGATAATGTATTGATAAATTTTGTTCGGTAAAAGTTGTTCTTTCATTATCACAATATCAACATGTTTATAGGATACAATAGATGCCCTACCACGATGCATATGATCTAAATTACTCTTATATCACCTAATTACAAAATATATAGGTATATCGCAATGCCCCCTCAAGTGGGAGCGTGAAGATCTTGAACGCCCAACTTGCGCAATATCGTGGAACTGTTGTTTCCCCAAAGATTTAGTAAATATATCGGCCAACTGTAGAGGCATAGATTCGTACGTGGTATCGATCAAACCCTCCGTGATCGCATCTCGTACGAAGTGACAATCTGCTTCAATATGTTTTGTTCGTTCATGAATCACCAGGTTCTGTGCAATATATAATGTGGATTGGCTGTCACAATGAAGACGCATACCCTTCAAAATCCGCACACCAAGCTCTTCAAGCAACTGTTTTAACTATTTGAGCTCACATGTAACAGCCGTCAAGACCCGATATTCAGCTTTTGCCGAGGACCGAGAGACCATATGTTGCTTCTTTGTTTTCCACGAAGCAGGCGAGAGCCCAAAACAAACAAACCACCCTGTAATTGAACGTCGTGTCAAAGGGCAGCTTGCCCAATCTGAATCCCATCCGTCTAATGCTAGGTCACTATATGCTCTTAGCAAAATCCCTTGCCCATGATGTAATTTTAGAAATCTGACGACCCACACTACAGGTTCCCAATGTTCCAGGCGAGGCTGCTGCATGAACTGAGAAAGAATGTGAACGGCATAAGCTAGGTCAGGACGAGTAACACCAAGGTAGATAAAACGACCAACCAAGCGTCGATACTTCCCAGGGTCATCAAGAACAGGGCCAACCGCAAGAGTGAGCTCGTGATTCTGCTCAATAGGAAAATCTATAGGCTTAGCCCCAAGGAGACCGGATTCCATAAAATTGTCCAAGGCATATTTCAGCTGGGATAGGAAAATGCCTTGACTACTGCGTGCTACCTCCAGGCCGAGAAAGTACTTGAGAAGGCCTAGGTATTTCATCTTAAAACACTCCCCAAGGTACATTTTGAAGATATCCAAGGACACGCGATCATTACCCGCGACAAGCATATCATCTACATAAACCAAAACACTGAGGTGAATATCTCCTTTGCATAGTGTAAAAAGAGAATAATCAGAGTACGACTGGCGGAATCCATAATGTTTGAGGGAAGTGGCAAGCTTGGAAAACCATACATGGACTTTTTCATGCGACACACCATATGCGAAGTATCATTCTCGAAGCCCTGTGGAATCTTCATATAGATCTCTTCATCCAAGTCACCAAGAAGGAATGCATTATGTACATCCATCTGGTGAACTTCCCACTACTTAACTGCAGCCGCCGCTAAATAAGTACGGACAGTAGTCTTCTTGGCTACGGGAGCAAACATCTCACTATAGTCGATACCTTCCACCTGATGATTGCCCAACCTCACAAGTCAGGCCTTTAACCGCTGCAAGACTCCTTGGTCATCATACTTTTCTGCATAAACCCATTTATTCCCAACAGCCATTTTACCTAGGGCCAATGGCTGAAGTTCCCACGTCCCCTGTTCTTCCAAGGCCCGTATTTCCCAGGCCATGACATCTCGCCAACCCTGATGCTTCATTGCCTCATTGAATATTTTCAGAGTAGGCCATACAAAAATGGCTGCTATATATTTCCTGTGCTTGTTAGAAAACCATTCATAATCAATAAAATATGAAATAGGATACAGAGTACCTAAGACGGGAGATGAAGAAGATGATTGGGTAGAAGGACTATTTTTACCAAAATCCAACTAGGTAATAAAATCTCACAATCGGGAGCTAGGAACCTTCTGCCGTTTTACTCTTCCTAGGTAACCTTCTACTTCTTGCATCCACCCTCCACGGGTTCGGGTGTTATTTCCACCTCATCGTTTGGACCCGTGTCCTCAACGTCGTGTGCCACTGCCGAAGTCCCCCCTCAATCGGAACATCCATGTCCGGAAGGGGATCGGCCCAAGAATGATCTGAGACCTCATCATACAAATCCGTCATGTGTGCCTCAGCTAAAGGAGTACGTAAATCACTCCCAACCGTAAATGTTGAATTTCGATTTAACAACTAGGAAAACAAAGAACAAAACTGATTCAATGAGAATGAAACGCAGAAACATAAGAACATTCAAAGTGTTCTTGACAAATTCGAATTGCAGTTTTGGCGGGAAAAAGTAGAAATCAAAGTTTACAGAAAATCAGCATTAGAGAATTATAATTGGATGATCAAGGAGGATCATTGTGCTCGAGGGTCAGGTTTATATAGTGTAGAAGCTTCAATTCGGTTGTAACCGCCTAATCATCATTTTTAACCAACTTGACACCAAGGTGTTTGATGTGTGCCTCAATGAACTCCAAACACTTGTTCTTCTCATTCTTATATCTCAACACCCCCCTTTAAGTTGAACATGGTTATAACCAAGTGAAACTTGCCAAACACTTGTTCTTCTCATTCTTATATCTCAGAGTTTGATGGTGTGTATAAATCCTTAAAAGGGAAAGCCTTGGAGCTTATATCTCAGAGTTTGATGGTGTGTATAAATCCTTAAAAGGGAAAGCCTTGGAGCAGCCTTTCAAGTGTCTGTCTGTCCATAGGTTTAGTTAGTATTTCTTCTGGTTGATCCATTGTGTTGATTTGATTGGTAGAGGGATCAACACTTTTGCTTGATATTTCTCCCTCACAAAGTGACAATCAATCTCTATGTGCTTTGTTCTTTCATGAAAAACTGGATTTTCAACTATGTCAAAGGCATTTTTGATATCACAGTAAAGAGGGACAATGTCATTGTACTGAATATGGAAATACTTCAGTAGATAGAGTAGCCACTGTATCTCACAAGCAGTTACAGCTATGGCCCTATATTCTGCTTCACTTGAGCTTCTTGAAACAGTGGGCTGTTTCTTGGATTTCCAAGAGATTAATGCATCTCCTAGAAATACCAAATAACCAGTAGTTGACCTTCTAGTTTTGGTACATCCTCCCCAATCTGAATCACTAAAAGCCCTTAAAGAAATAAAGCCTTTACTAGGAAAGAATAGGCCTTTTCTAGGTGCAGACTTCAAAAATATGAGCAATCTGTGTACTGCTTTTAGGTGAGCTTCATTAGGTTTAGATAAAAATTGGCTAAGCTGTTGAACTGGAAAGGCTATATCTGGTCTGGTGTTGCCTAAGTACAACAGTTTACCAACAAGGCTTCTATATTCAGTGTCTGATTCAAGTGGAGGAGCTTCTACTTTTGTTAAATTCTGGGATGTGTCAATTGGAGTGTAAAATGGTTTGCAATCAATGAAACCAAATTCTTTTAAAAGATCCAAGCTGCATTTTCTCTGATTTATGAAAATGCCACTATCTGATCTTGCAACCTCAAAACCTAAGAAGTACTTTAGAGTGCCAAGATCCTTGATTGTGAAAGCAGAATGTAGTAAATCCTTTAGGGTCTATATTTCTGCCATGTTCTTGATTCCAACCATAATATCATCTACATATACTAGTAAAGCTACAAAGTTATCCCCTTGTCCTTTTGTAAAAAGGCTATGATCATTGCTGGATTGTCTGTATCCATGATCCAGTAACTTCTGTGTTAGTTTTGCATTCCATTGTCTACTTGTTTGTCTTAATCCACACAATGACCTGTTAAGTTTACAGACAAGACCATTTGCTATTAATCCTTCAGGAGGTCTCATATAAACCTCTTCTTCTAGGTCTCCATGTAGAAAAGCATTATTAACATCTAGCTGGTGAAGATGCCAATTTTGTTGAGCTGCCAATGCCATAAACATCCTTATTGTTGTTTGTTTTGCCACGGGAGAAAAGGTTTCTAAAAAATCAATTCCTTCAGTTTGTGTGTAGCCTTTTGCTACCAGCCTTGCTTTAAATCTTTCAACAGTGCCATCAGCTTTTCTTTTGATTCTATACACCCACTTACATCCTATTGGTTTTACTCCTTTTGGTAAATGAACCAAAGACCAGGTGTTTGTCTTATGTAGTGCTTGTAATTCCAGATTCATGGCCTCTTGCCATTTTACATCTGAGCTTGCCTCTCTGTAAGATGTAGGCTCTCTTTCTGTGTCAGACTTCTAATGAAACCCTGATAAGACTGAGATGCATAAGATATAACATGTTCTAGTGCATGTGGAGATGTCCTATTTACTTGATTAGCACAAATGTAATCAGTTAAATATGATGGATCTAATCTTTGGCTAGTTGATTTTCTAGGTTGTGGCTCCATAGATTGTTATTGGAGGATCCTGATGATTGTGGGGTAGGATCAGGATCATTGGAAGGATTGACCACAACCTGATCATGTTGAACATCATGATCATCAATAGGCAGTAGAAGACAAAGATCTATTGAATTATCATATTTAGATATATTATAGAAAGGAAAAACAGTCTCATGAAAAACTACATTTCTAGAAACATAAATGTTTCTAAACTGAAGATCCATTACTTTGTAACCCTTGATATGAGGTTCAAAACCTAAGAAGACAGATTTTTTTCTTCTGTCTTCAAATTTTCCTCTGCCCTGTGAATCAGTAGAGACAAACCAAAGATATCCAAACACCTTCAGCATATCATAATTAGGTTCACATTGATGCAGAATATGATGTGGTGTTTTATTTTTGAGCAATGGTGTAGGTATGTTATTAATCAAGTGAACAACATGTAAAACACAGTAATGCCAGTATTCAACAGGAACATTAGATTAGATCATAATTGCCCTGGCTATATTCAAGATATGCTGGTGTTTCCTTTCTATTAAACCATTTTGTTGAGGGATTCTAACATAAGCCATTTGATGCACTATGCCCTTTTGTCTATAAAAGGGTTTCATGGTGAATTCAGCACATTGATCTGACCTAATGGTCTTCACACATCTATCAAATTGAGTCTGAACAAGTATACAAAACTGTTTCAACAATTCACAAGCTTGGTCTTTAGTGTTCATAAGAATAATCCATGTGTATCTACTGTAATCATCCATAATGGAATGGAAATTAGCATGTCCATCAACAGAAAGCATCCTATTTGGACCCCAAATATCTACATGATAAGATCAAAACATTGCAAAGTGTTTGATACACTAACAGGAAATCTGAGTTTCTTTTGCTTTGCAAAAGGACATACATTACATTCATGATCAGGAATTCTTATTCTGTTGTCAAAAAATTTCATAACCTTCAACCTCTCAGTAGAGGGATGTCCTAATATATAATGCCACAAATCAGCACTATTCATAAAACAAGAATTACAAACAGCAGGTTGAGTAAAACCAGAAACTGAGCAAGTATCATCTAATGAAGCCTTTGTGTCTAATGCTTCAAGTATGTAAAGGCCATTTTGAAGATTAGCTGAGCCAATCTTCTTCATAGTTGTTGGTTCCTGCATAAGACACAAATTAGCATGAAAAACAACAGATAATTTGCTATCAGTTGATAGTTTCCTAACAGAAACTAGGTTATAACTGAAAGAAGATATACAACATACATTGTATAATGTGATATCAGTGTTAATTCTAACAGCACTAGTGTGTGTAACTTTTGCTGATGATCCATTTGGTAATTTGACAAATAAATTGTTAGTCACTTGTATGTTAAACATGCATTTTAAAGAAAAGGTAATGTGGTCAGTAGCCCCTGAATCTATGATCCAGTGGACTAAACTGCCCTTGAGAGCTACTTCCTACAGCCATCACCACTGCATTGCACTGACTATTCTGTTGCTGTAGATTCTGGTTCAAAGACAGCAAGTGATCATACTGAGACTTGGTGATTGCATCTCCAGGATTCTGATCTTGATTTGGAACAGCACATGCACATGATTCCTCAAGATCCTCATTGTATGCTACATTGTTTGCCACTGATGCCCCCGTGCCTCTACCATATCCCTTAAAATTTGGTGGAAAACCATATTTTTTGTAGCATTTATCTATTGTATGGCTTTCCTTTCGACAATAAGTGCAGTAAGGCTTCTTGTTGTTGCCCTGGAAACCTCTTCCACCTCACAATCCTCTACCTTGTCCTCTTCCTTGATTTGTATGCTTGAAATTTCCAATAACTTGATTGCAATTTGTCTCTGCAATCTGATCATTCCTAGCAACAAGAACTACAGAATCTGTACTGTTGTAATTGATCTTGTTTGCTCATGGTTTAGTGCCATAACAAAAGCAGTCTTGATGTCAGGAAGAGGCAAGGTCATTAAAACTTGTGATTTCACAATTGCAAAGTTGCCATTCAAACCCATGACAAACCTTGTAGTATATGCATTACTGTAATACTCCCTGATAATCTGCAAAGCAAGGCAAACAGGGAGGGATGGGCTTTAGAACTAAGTATTGGTCCCATATAGATTTCAATTTTGTGTAATAATCCGTGACAGACAAGTTCCCCAACTTCGTTTTCTCAATTTCCTCTTCAAGATTAGAGATCCTATACGCATTTCCTCTCCTAAATCTATCTTGAAGATCAATCCAAATTTCTCTAGCAGTGTCAAAATACATGACACTCTCTGCCACAGTAGGAATCGTCGAGTTTATAAGCCAAGAATGAACCAGATCGTTAACTTGCATCCAATCTGTAAATCCTGCATCTTCAACATCTGGCATTGTTGAAGATCTATCCACAAAACTAAGCCAACCACGAGAGGACAAAACTTTGGTCATCGCTCTCTTCCAATGATTATAATGGTCCACTCCTTTAAGCAATGGACGCACAATAACTAGACTAGGATTATCAAGATTGCTCCTAGTATTATCAGAAATCGTATTAGCAGCCATTGAAGAAACTTCAAGAAAGAACTCAAAGAATTGATGAAATTCTGAGAAGATTTGACAGCAGAAGTACTATAATTGCTTTGATACCATGTTGAATTTCGATTTAAAAACTAGGAAAACAAAGAACAGAACCGATTCAATGAGAACGAAATGTAGAAACATAAGAACATTCAAAGTGTTCTTGATAAATTCGAATTGCAGTTTTGGCGGGAAAAGTAGAAATCAATGATTCCAGAAAATCAGCATTAGAGAATTATAATTGGATGATCAAGGAAGATCATTGTGCTCAAGGGTTAGGTTTATATAGTGTAGAAAGCTTCAATGCGGTTGTAACCGCCTAACCGTCATTTTTAACCAACTTGACACCAAGGTGTTTGATGTGTGTCTCAATAAACTCCAAACACTTGTTCTTCTCATTCTTATATCTCAGCAATAGAAGCAAAGGGAAGCACGTTCTCAATAAAGTGTACATCACGAGACACAAATATCTCACTCGTATCTAGATCAAACAGTGTCCAACCTTTTTTCGCAAAGGGATATCCATCAAACACGCATTTTCGACTCCTACTGGCAAATTTATTTCCTATTGATGTTGGTTATGTGCATAACATAGGCAACCCACGACTCGAATCATATCTAATGAGTTGTGTTCGGAAGTCATTGGGATGACTTGGATGATTGAACCATATATATTATATTCCCTCCGTCCCGAAAACTGTAAATCAGGTGTACTGTAAATCAACAATTATACAACAATGTCAGCAAGAGAACGGTTAAACCCTAACCGTGAGGGGCCCCCCACCCCCAATCCCACAGGAATGTGGGGAGAGGTTAATCAGGTAACCTAGAGCTTAAAGTCAGGGGCTTGCCGGTTCCCCATCACTGAAGGGTGTTATCAATCGGAAATCAACCCTTTTACGGGAATCGAACCGCCGACTTCAGACAGCAGGTCCGGTCATGTCATTATAACACCCCGCTACTCACCACTAGGCCATATCCAGGGGATAACAATGTCAGCAAGAGACAATATACTTAGTGTGGTTAATAAATAACATATTTCAACGTGGTATGCTGTATTTAACTCAAGCTGATGGCTTTGCTTTAAAAGGTTAAGCATAACATATTAACATGTCATGTAACAGTTGTTGCTAAGTAAACGTGACCCTAATGAATTGTATCTCTATGATTTTGTACAGTATTTGGACCGTGTTGTCTCCTCCCTTTGATCTCATGGGCTCCCATATCATAGTAAAACGTTGCAATGCATTATTTGTCTGCATTTCTAAGAGTGGGGACATAATAAAAGAGAAGAAAACATGAGAATGTATTGCTTACGTGGGAAGAATTGAAAACATATGTTTGATTATTCGGATATCGAGAACGAGGGTAGATTTTTCGATAGTTTTCGATGTTCTTGATATAAAAAAATTCATCGAAACTCAAACTTTCACTGGTTAAAGTAGATAGTATATATATATATATATATATATATATATATATATATATATATATATATTTACAAAAAACCGTGTTCGTGTAAGTTGCATGTCAAGGTGTACACTCATCAATGGAGGACCAAAAAAGTCTAAGAGAAGCAAACATTACAAAGGTTCGAACGTTTTGTTAGGGCCGAGCAAAATAACCATTAAACTAATCCAAACCGTAAATCGATCCAAATCAATCCGAATTAACCAAACCAATAACAAACCAAATGAATTGGTTTGGTTTGGAACAAACCGAATTGCTTTGGGTTGGTTTCGAATATTTTTAATTACACTCAATCCAATCCAAACCAAACTAAATTTTTTATACATTAATTATATATATTATACCATTACCCAACCGACCCAATATAACCCAATTGTTTTTTCAATATAACCCATTATATAACAATCTTAAATCAGTAAATGCATGTATGTGAGTATGTAACTATGGAGGATTGATTGTAACTGAATAATACTGTAATGTGTTGTCACATATTAGTTGTTTTAAGTTTTTTTTATCATTTTGGTTTGTAATTTATTTTAGTTTGAATGTAGCTATTTAGAGTTTATGTAAAAAAAATGTTGGTTTTGTCATATTTGTTTTTTAAAAATTAGGTTTGTTAAACCGAAACCAACCCAATCCAATTCGAACCAAACCATTGGGGTTATTCGTTTTGGTTTGATTTTGGGAACGAATTATGGCGCCCCAAACCGACCGTAGTCTTTCAAAACCAATCCAAACTCACTCAAACTAATCCAAGCTCAGCCCTACGTTTTGTACAGAAAGCTCTCAAAGGTCAAGTCAGTATACATGGGCGAAGGTATACAGAGACCGAAGATTTGGTCTGTAAGGAAATTAAATGCTCAATGTTTCTCATGGATTTAATCCAAATAGAGGTAACTTCTAAAAGAATCAAGCTGAAGAAATGTTGGAGAGTATGTTGAAATCAAAGAGAATGTTAATGTAGCAGCGAACTTAGTGGGATTTCCACTCTCTAACGCCCCGTTCCCAGACACCGAGTCCTTATCCGGAAAGAGCGTTCGGCACAAATATTATCAAATAAAATTCAATAATATGTGTAAGTCTTACGTCACATATCAGAACTAAAACGACGCGGAAGATAAAACGACTCAGGAAAAACAAAAGATCGAACACACGGTTTTCAATGCTGCGAAAACTAAATCCAATAAAGAATACTAAACCAACCAACATTCAAATCCGAAAGAACTTAAACGGAACTAATCCAAAAGAAAGACAACATTGTTTGAACTTGAATCAACAACATTAATGAAAGAAAACAAAACTAAAGAAACTAGGTCTTCAAAAGCACCATCTCACACATCCTCGTTGAAGAACTCATCATCATTAACAACCTGTTCATCTTCTTTGGGGAAAGAGAAAGACAAACACAAAGTAACGGGGTAAGTACATAGGTACTTAGTAATGCGTAGAAGATCGTATAACGTCGGTCTCATAAAGAAATAAAAGCAACACTGTCTTTTATTAATTCATTCCGTTATTAACCCTAGCTAACTATCATATTATGTTCATAGCATAACATGAGGTTCCAAAGGTATCTAGCTTAGCTCAAGTTTGTTACATCATGAATAACAAGGGCACTACGCCTAGTAATAGGATGTACTAGGACAATCTGGTGTGCACCTACTTAGAGGCACGCTCTAGTAGCCCCGGGAATATCTGAGTCCCGATAGTGTGATGACCGGCAGAGTGTACCAGACGCTTTATCTAGCCAATCGATTGACCGGCGTGGGTACAGTCTACTTTGTCTGGTCAGAGAACACATCACGATATTGTACTATGCCTTACCAAGCATTACACATGATGTTTAAGATTTTTAATCTAGCACATACGTTTGATTAGATGTTTAACTAGCAACCTAAGTTGATTCGCATAAAAGGCTCACCTATCAGTCAACTCCCTCTTCTTAAGACCACTAGACTCTAACAACCCTAAGACATACACAGACATCGATAAACCCTAACTTATCGAAGCACAAGGCAAATCCAAAGCTTTCGACGGTCCCACACTTCATCTTTTTAGGGAATCCATATGGTGCCGAAACTAAACGCATCAAAAGATAATTCAAGGCTTTGTCACATAAGGTTAAGCAGTAAAACATGATTATGAAGCCTGAAACCAAGCTGACACAATAAAACAGTAAAAACGGAATAAACATGTCAAACGCCCGTTTGCCTCCATGTAAACGCCCGTTTGCCTTGAACGAGCGTCCACAATCCCCAAACGCCCGTCCGTGAAAATCAGCCACATCATGTATCTAAACCAAACCCTCAAACGCCCATCCAAAAACACCCAAACGCTCGGTTGAGCTGCCGCTACCGCAAACGCCCGTTTGCCCTTGTGCAAACGCTCGTTTGCCAGGGTTTTTTCCCCAGAAATCTACAACCTTCAAAACACGATTTCTAACCGAAATCCAACCCAAACTCCAACCAAAACAGATTCAAAACCATGAAAATAAGCATACAAATTGCTCTATCACTTTATGATACCTTAATCATACGATAAGAACACCACGTCACCTTAAATTGCGTGGTAATACGATCCAAAGCTTGAATCCGTCAAAAGTTTAACCTTTAACTCCAAACCTATCAACAATCAACCCAAAGACGATCACTACGATGTTTATACTCAGAAAAACACAGCTAGCAACGATGATGAACAACCTTAATATCAAGAACGATGAGAGGAAAACTTACGTTAATGGATTTACGGATTGTTGATATCAAAACGATCCTCGTCTCGCGGTGATCCTTTCTCTCTTGAGATGTCTGCATTTTTTATCAACGGATTAGCCTAGAGATTCGAAAGTCTCTCCTCTTCTTTCTTTCTCAAAACTTGCGCCCCCCCAGTATTTGTTTTATGTAAAACAACAACTAGGTTAATTGAGGATTAGTTTTCCTTTTATAATCCCAATTAAATCTAATTATTCCTTATTAATTAAATCCAATTAATCATTTTCCTTTTCTTTTCATTTTTTTCTTTTAATCCTTTAAAAAAAAACAAAACAAAATATTCAGATTTTTCGTGAAAAGACAAGGATGCCCTTTTTGAAAAATCGGGATATTACACACTGTGAATTCTGATGATTTATATTGGCATTGATAAGAGATAAGATAGTCTCATTTGGAATAGTATGTAGGGGTCCCAAGAGGTTGATTCACTGATATATGGTCCTCTACAGCTTAGGGAGGACGTCTAAAGGTCCCGAATGTACGAGTGTGTGAGGGTGGTGATAACGCAGTACAATTTATCTTCATCCCAGAAAATGAGGAAGAAACGCTATCAGAGAATGTGTTGCGAGTCCAAGATGTCATGAATGGATAATGTTGAAACACAGACGAGAAAACTTGCAGTTTAAAAAAAGATAAAACAGATGCAATCTAACAGAAAAATAAGGCGGAAATTGATAAAATACAAAAACAAATAGAACACTGTGATTTAACGTGGTAATTTGTGCCGACTAATCCACGGACAGAAAATGAGATATTTTATTATGCACAGAAGTTACAAGAATTTTCACACTCTTGAAAAACACACATCATTGATTACAACAGATGATATTCTTAGACACAAATCCCTAAACCCTAGCCGCCATAGGATCTCTGTCGGATTGTCATAAATGCCCCAGATGTGGATCCCAGCTCAAACTGACTCCACCAGATGAAAACTCACTTTTCCCTTGTAATCAACTAACTCAGATGTAGAACTCAGCAAACTCAGTTTCAGCTTTCAGATTAGTTCCATCAATTTTAGAGATCAAGTCACAAAACTGACAAATCTCCACCTTGACTTGAACTCTCATTCAATGTCACCAAATTGCATAATTCAGATGTACTTGTACCAGATGCATCCGTCAATGTCAGGATGTACTTGTACCAGATTTCTTCACAGAATTCACTCAGCTGACCTGCCCTCAACCGAGTTTCCAGAAAACCGATTATAAGCTTTGGATGTTAAGCAAGTCCAGACACAACTAAAACTTGCTATGTTGAACTGGTTTAGTAAGCATATCAGCATGATTTTCATTGGTGTTGGTCTTCTTCACTCCAACCCTTTTCTCATTTCTCAGAAAATGATATCTCACATCAATATGCTTGGTCCTCTCACGATGAACCTGATCCTTAGCTAGACAAATTGCACTCAGACTGTCACAATAAATCTCAGCTTGATCCTGATGCAGCCCCAAATCACTGACTAGTCCCTACAAACAAATTGCTCCCTTGGTTGCTTCAGTAAGAGCCATATACTCTGCCTCAGTTGGTTATAAGGCTACTGTTGCTTGCGGAGTTGCTTTCCAGCTGACAACTGAATTACCCAATGTGAAAACATAACCAGTCATTGATTTTCTACTGTCCATCATCTGCATAATCAGCATCACAGTATCCTGTGACCAAACTCTGAGTATCACCTTAATAAATGAGACCAACATCAGGTGTACCCCTAAGGTACCTGAACATTCTTTTCACAGCTTTCCAGTGTTCCTTTCCAGGTTGAGTCATAAACTTGTTGACAACTGATCGCGTGCAAAACACTTACTAGCAATAGGACTAGGTCTATCGTAGTATAGTACTGGAAAATCAAGGTCAATCCCACAGGGACTCGTAAGAATGTCTAATTATCAAGATTGAACTTGTCACGATTATGGTCTATGACCAACTATAATATTGACAGTAGTAAATTTGGTAACAATCAACTAGCAAGATTATGCAAGTTCATACGAAGCAAACTAGAGTTTCTAAGGTATTAGTTCAATTATGAGTAATTAGTTATTTCCCCCACACATGTAACAGTCCTCCCTATTAGTGAATTTATTCATTGTTCAGCTACGGGTACAACTCATAACCCTATCTACTCCGACAATGGCAGTAGACAATCTATACGCAAGCTACCCTCCTTAGTCCGTAATAGCACATACGCATAAAGAACTAGAGCTGCCGATATTAAGCGCTAACTCATACCGCAAACCCGCCTGACAATCATCCGACATTGACCAAAGACGCTCTTGGGTCCATTCTAGATAATGTCCTAATTAACACTTCACTAACAGTCCTTCATGTTAATTTACGATAACATGCAAATAGTTGACCAGGCTAAAAACATGTAAATTAAATCTATCGATCAACGTAGCTGGCGCCGATTATCATGAATTAGTAATTTACTAGGTATTCAGATCTAGCGATATAGACCGTTGCAGATCTGAAGAACGCAACTACTATGTCATGATTTCTTCATCAACGAATCAGATCTATAACACATGGGGTAAAATAAACTAGCTACTACATAATTAAACTAAATAAACAATTAAAACATACTAGTCGAATAGAACAACGATAGATCTACATCTTGGAAAAGACAAAAAATCATACCCTCGAAGACGAGCGTAGATCTCCTTCGGATCTCTCCCTAGGCGGCGACTCCATCGTCTCCCCGACCAGAACTCATAAAATAAAAAAATAAAGAACTAAGAACTTTTTATTGCATAATATTTGTCTTGAAAATTGTACACTTGTGTTCTGAGGTGAAGCCTCTTATTTATTGCTATCTAAACCGATTTAGGAACAACTAGTTCGACCCCTCGAACAAGAAAACGCGTTTCGGAAGATTCTCGACCATCGGTAAGTCGGCACCGCCTCTCGGGTTACCGAGGGTATTTTCGTCCTTTTTCTTCAACCGACATAACTTGGATGCTTCTGGAATACCCTAGGCCCATTCCTTTCGTTCAGTCCACTCCAGATTCGTCCATCATGCTCAGCCTAATATTTCATATCCTGAAAATCATCAAATAGTACACGAAATAATATTGAAATAGGGAAAATAAACGCTAAGTGCAGATTTCTCGACTCACGAACCCGACATATGCTATTCAACTCAAATGGTTCATTTTTATAGGTCGAAATAACTATTTTTAGCTCATAATGGATAGAATATTGATGTTGTAGGATAGGCTATTTTAACCGTCATCAACTACCCCCCACTAGCCTTTTGCTCGTCCGCGAGCAGAGCATCAAGGCGGAATATACCTCCAAGAACAATCCCCATCAACTACCACATATTCAATAAATATTTCCGCCAGAGACATACATTAAGCCACAATCCATAAGCTCCCCATTAATCACTACTTACCAAGCATCAATGTGTCGTGTGATGAATCAGTTGTGATAGTGCGTTCGCGAGAAGAATCAAGTTGTATTAACCACACAATCTTAACTTGCTTGCGCATACACTCGCTCGTCTTGCTTTCAGACTTGGTTACACAACATGGTACCTTTATTGGGTCGGGTGGACTCGGGGACTGAGCATCGCTCTTAAGTCCTCGTTTGTTTTTTTATGTGAGGGTCGTGCCCTTTTTACACGAGTTCACTTCCCTCACTGCCTTTATTGCATATCTTTTTTTCATAATTTTTTTTCTTTTGCATGGCAGATTTCCTCACTTTTTTCTCTTTCTCTCATAAGTCCGTTTGTCCCGGTCACCTTTCATCATCCAAGTTGCTTCCCTTGTCTTACAACAATTTGTTAAAGTATATAGACAGACAAATAATGATTCCCGGTTAAAACAATTCATCATCTGATCTTAAACACTTCTCACTCAGATTATGTGCTCAAGTATTGATTGCAATGATAGAATAATAATTAATAAGTTACTACTTCATGTAACATAACATATGCTCATTCTTCCATACTAAATTGAATATGCTATAGCTCACTTCAAATTGAACTTGGGCTCCTTTTCTACCGATTCCTTACTCGAAAACGTGCAATAAGCAAGCTAAAATCAGTGTTTAAAATTACAAAAATATTCCCTTCTTCGATTATTCAGCTAAGACGCCTACCCCCACTTATTATAGACATTGTCCCCAATGACTAATAATAAAGAAAAGGAAAAGTACTTAGCTCTGGAAATGGTGGATGAGTCAAAGTGAATCCCGGAGCAGAATCATTAGCTCCTAGGTTAATCCTCTTCCAAGTTATTATCTGCGGTGCAAAATTCTTCCAAAAACTGCGAGTAACATGCGAAGGGCAATAAGAAAATAAGGTGGCGGTAATTGTGCATACCAGAGGAATGCGCAAAAACAGTTTATGCCAATTTATTTTTTTATCGGCCTAAGCAAGACGCGAAAACTTTTACAAGGGTGTCACATGAGAATCGTGAAGGAAAAAACCACATATATCTCTAGCCAGGTGACTAAAGATATATGTGATGAAAAAAACCTTGCGATTGTCATGCTACTTTATTGACTCAAAATAAAATAAACAAAAGCAATAAATAAGGGTTTAGTAATAGTTCTGAATTTATAGTCGCCAGCTCGATTGTACTAATAGGGCTCCTTCATTCATATTCCGGCTCTTCTAATGCAAAGACTTCCAATTCAGGGTTATATGTGTGCTCCAGGTAACGTTTCAGCCTGTGGCCGTTAACTGTGAAAGTTTTCCCAGAGTGTTCATGTATAACTTCACATGCACCTGAATCGTAGACTTTCGTGACTATATGCGGTCCATACCATCTAGACTTCAACTTTTCAGGAAAAAGACAAGGACGCGAATTATACACCAGCACTTTATCTCCAATTTGAAATGTGCGGTTCAGAATCTTCTTATCGTGCATGCATTTCGTTCTTTCCTTGTAAATCTTAGCAATCTCGTACGCTTAAAGTCTAAACTCCTCCAATCTATTCAACCTTAGCAATCTTTTTTCACCGGCTAAATCCTCATCCATGTTTAGAAATCTCGTAGCCCACAACGCTCGGTGCTCGAGTTCTACCGGTAAATGACATGCTTTTCCAAACACTATCATATATGGTGACATCCCAATTGTGGTCCTATAAGCTGTTTTGTACGCCCAAAGAGCGTCATCTAATTTCAAAGACCAATATTTGCTTGTGGGATTCACAGTCTTCTCTAAGATCCTTTTAATCTTTCTGTTCGTGACTTCTACTTGTCCACTCGTCTGGGGGTGATACGCTGCTACAATCTTATGTCTAACCCCATATCTCATCATCAACTTTTCAAACAACCTATTACAGAAATGACTCCCTCCGTCACTAATTATGGCTCTGGGCACACTAAACCTCGTCAAAATGTTTTTCTCAAGAAATCTCAGGACAACCCTGGCATCATTAGTAGGTGAAGTGTCACGGATTTTATCTAACAAAGCAAACAAGTAATAAAATTTATAAATCCGGTATTCCCCAAGTGTAGGGATCGTAGTATAGCGATTAATACCGGAGTCGGTCACAGGGAATCGGGGTATCTAGTTCATTAATTCTCCTAAGGTTGATACAATTAAAACGAAACTAAAAACGATAAAGATAAACTGGACAGAGGATTGTCGGTCCAAAGCCAGGGAGGATAAAAACGATAATAAATAAATAAAACTACAACTAAGAAAACAATAAAACTAACTATCATGATAATAACTGAAGCAAATCAACATAGAACAAATATGATCCACCATCCCGCAGCCCTTAATTCTTCCCTAGATTGTCTTATGATGATTCAATCAAAGTTGTGGTTCACCTAATCAAAGGTATGAATTCCTACTTCCGTAAGTAATCCGTCTATCAATCTCATCATCTTCCGATCTATAGAGATTAACGCTCTCAAAACAAGGTGCAAGATTTATTAGATCTAATAACCTAGAAATCTAACCTATCAACTTCCGTTATGTCAAGGTTAAAAGTCTAATCTTTCCTATGGTGATCTAAGGTTTACACCGATTTCCATCATACGGTAAACATCAAATAGCAATACATCTTCCGATATCGATTGCATAAACAAATAAACAAAGGAAAGAAACAAACTTTAAATTAAACTCACAAAATATCCAAAGAAAGAATAAGCGGCTACTGAAAAAGTTTCCATGGTCGCTCCAAGTTCATAGCTTCAAGACAAAGCACCATGGCGTCGAACAAGAACAGAAAAAACGGAAACAAAAACCTAACTAATCCGCAACCCCAGCCTCCCCCCAAAGGGGGGCTGGGGCCGCCTAGGGTTTTTCTCTAATGAGTATGTATCAATAAGAGTCAATAATGTGTGTCTTAGGGTTGAAATCGCGCTGCTATTTATAGAAAAGTAAGGCGGCTGCCGCTTAAGTCGGCCGTGGGCGCCCGTCCTCTTCTCTGGGCGCCGCCCATTCTTTCTTACGACGGAGGTGGACGCCCGCTTGCTTCAGCGTCCAAACTCTCTCAGATCAAAATCGCTCCTCCGACGCTTGACCCAATATTCGACGCCACCCCGGCTGACGGGACTTGGGCGTGCGTTCACTCTTTTTTCTTCCAAATTCATCTTGATCTTCATTCCAACTTCATCTCTATCTCTTTCCTTCCATGCAAATCATCATTTGAACATCTTTTAAGCTCCTTTCACCTCATGCAAGCGTGCCTACATCATGATAAAAACATGCAAAATGTAACATCTTACATCTAAAGACATTTATCCACTAAAATCACATAATTAGCTCGATTTTGCACTTTAATACTTCTAAAACTCATTTGCTCAATATTTCAATATAAAGCTCGATTTCTATGAGAAACATACGAATATGGAGAGAATTGTTACAAAATATATCCTTATAAAACGTATAAAATCACCCTTAACATGAAGCCACTGGTTCCACCCATTTTGAAACATAATCAACTGCTACCAGGATGTAACGATTTGACTCTGATGATGTGAAAGGCCCAACGAAATCAATTCCCCAAACATCGAATAACTTCACTTCTAAGATACCCTGCAATGGCATCTCGTTCTGCTTAGAAATATTACCAGTCATTTGACAGGAATGACAGGATCTTGTAAACTCGTAAGCAGATTTATGAATTATTGGCCAGTAGAATCCACAGTGCAGTACCTTTGCTGCTGTCTTGTCTGGCCCATAGTGACCTCCAGCTTCTCTAGCATGACACATGTGCAAAATACTTAGAATCTCATCATCGAGGACGCATATCCTAAGAATGGCATCAGGGCACAATTTGTATAGGTAGGGATCGTCCCAATGATAATACTTCAGATATATGAAGAACTTCTTCTTATATGCATTATTGAATTCTAGTGGTAAGTACTTTCCTGCTAGATAATTCACAATGTTAGCAAACCAAGGGTATACCTTTCCCACTCTTGATGTATGACATTGGGTCTGAGATTCAACCCGATCTACCACTGAGACGGAAAAAAGTTTTTCATCAGGAAAGCTTTCTCTGATCTCAGACGGTGCTCTTCTTCCAGCAAAGTTAATCTTGACAAGTGGTCAGCCACCTGGTTCTCAGATCCCTTTTTATCTTTGATTTCCACATCAAACTCTTGCAAGAGTAGAATCCATCTTAACAGTCTCGGCTTGGAGTCTTTCTTGGTTAAAAGGTATTTCAAAGCTCCATGGTCAGTGAATACAGTGACTTTCGATCCTATCAGGTAAGGTAGAAACTTGTCAAATGCAAAGATGACAGCTAAGAGTTCCTTTTCTGTAGTCGCATAATTCTTCTGGGCACTGTTAAGGGTACGACTGGCGTAATAGACAGGCTTAAAGATTTTATCCTCCCTTTGTCCTAGGCTGCTCCAACTGCCGTGTCACTTACATCACACATAAGCTCAAAAGGTTTGTTCCAATCTGGGCTACCAAAATTGGCGCGGTTATAAGCATTTGCTTCAATGTGTTGAATGCGTTCTTGCACTCTTCTCCAAATACGAAAGGTACATCCTTTGCAAGTAATTCCGTCAAAGGTTTAGAAACTTTAGAGAAGTCCTTAATAAACCTCCTATAAAATCCTGCATGGCCAAGAAAGGCTCGCAATGTCTTCAAGTTCGTTGGAGGTGGTAACTTCTCTATTACCTCTATCTTTGCTCTATCAACTTCCATTCCTTTCTTTGAAATTCTATGACCCAACACTATTTCTTCTGTAACCATAAAATGACATTTTTCCCAGTTAAGTACAAGGTTGGTCTCTTCACATCTCTTCAACACTTTACTCAAATTGTCCAAGCATTTATCAAAACTATCTCCAAATACAAGTCATCCATGAAAATCTCTAGAAAATCTTCCACCATGTCCGCAAATAATGACATCATGCACCTTTGGAATGTTGCTGGTGCATTACAAAACCCAAAAGGCATGCGATTATATGCAAAAGTTCCATAGGGACATGTGAAAGTCATTTTCTCACGGTCCTCAGGGGCAATATGGATATGATAATAACCAGAATATCCATCTAAGAAACAATAAAATGCATGACCGCTTAATCTTTCTAACATCTGATCAATGAATGGTAAGGGAAAATGATCTTTACGAGTTGCATCATTCAGTTTCCTGAAGTCTATGCAAACTCGATGTCCAGTAATTTGTCTGACAGGGGTTAGCTCATCAAACTCATTAGGTTGGACAGTGAATCATCCTTTCTTGGGCACCACATGAATCGGGCTCACCCACTCACTGTCTGCAATTAGGAAAATGATTCCTATCTCCAACATCTTTATGATCTCTTCCTTAACAACATCCTTTAGCTGTGGTGTCAACCTCCTTTGAGGTTGTGCTACCGCTTTCTTTTCAGGGTCCACAGAGATCTTATGCATGCACACCGATGGGCTTATTCCTCTAATATCTGCAATTGTCAATCCAAATGCTCCATTGTGCTCTCTCAGTACTCTCAAAAGTTTCTCCTCCTCTATAGGTGATAATGACGCTGAAATTATAAGGGGAGAGTATCATTTTGTAAGTACACGTACTTCAAGTGAGATGGCAAAGGTTTCAACGTTAAGTTCCTTGGTGGCTCTTCTAACGATGATCTTAATAACTTACCAGTCAACTGTAAGTCAAAGAACTTGTGCCAGGAAGGTCTATGAATGGTTCCTCCTAAATCCATAGAGAATATAGGCTCTATTTCTCACACTTGACCTTCATTACACCCAGGCCAGGTTTCCTCATAACTCTCATAATCCTTTAGGAGCAAAGTCTCTGCTACTTCAGGGTCTAGTGCCACTTGCTGATATAATTCCAACACAAGTTCATCTATGGCATCTAGCATGTAGCATGCTTCTCCTTCATCTTGAGCATATCTCATAGAATTCATCACATTGAACACTACCTTGTCCTCATTCACTCTCAGAATCAGCTCACCCTTATGAACATCTATCAATGTTTTGCTCGTAGCTAGGAAAGGTCTTCCTAAGATCAATTGAACATCGTGGTTAGCTTCCATGTCTAGCACCATAAAGTCCACAGGGAATATAAACTTATCAACTTTCACCAAAACATCCTCCACCATTCCACAATGTTGCTTCATTGACCTATCTGCTAATTGAAGGGTTATAGATGCTCATTCAACTCCTTCATGTCTAATTTATGAAAGATAGAGAGTGGCATTAGGTTGACACTGGCTCCAAGATCACACAATTCTTTATTTAGGCATACTCCTCCAATTGTGCATGGTATGAGGAATATCCAGGATCTTTACACTTAGGAGGCAGTTTGCGTTGCAAAACTGCCGAGCATTCCTCGTTCAGGCAAATGGTTTCAAGGTCTAACAATTTCCTTTTGGTAGAAATTGCTTCTTTCAAGAATTTTGCATACTCTGGCATTCCAGCCAAGCTTCTACCAAAGGTATATTCACTTGAAACATTTTAAACATCTCTATAAACTTTTTGTAACGCGCATCATCATTATTCGGCTTCTATTTCCTAGGGGGATAAGGTAAAGTAGCAGGATTAATAGTTACAGTTCGTGAAGACTTACATGTTGACTACTGCTGCTCTGCCTGCTTGTCTGTTGCATTTTCAGACTCCCGGTTTACCGGAGTAGTGTCCCGGGTTACCGGCCCATCTTTTTCTCCAGATTCTGCTGCTGCTGAATGCTTTCTGATTCTACCTAGATAGTTGGTATAACAGGTCCAGGCAGTTCCTTTCCGCTTCTAGTCATGATTGCATTCACGTCCTTCGGATTATTCTCAGTATTACTTGGCAATCCTCCCGGAGGACGGGCTGACACTTGTTCTGCAATCTGCCCCACTTGATGTGACAGATTCTGCACTAAGGTTTCTTGATTGGTCAGTGTTGTATCATTTTTCTGACCAAAAGTGGTGAAGTTTGTATTCAGCTCAGTCATGGATTTCGTAAGTTGATTGACCGTATCGGTCACAGTTGAGCTCATTTTATCCATGGCTGCTTCCCAACCACCGGACTTATTGAATTGAGGCATGAATCCGCCAGTTTGTCTCGGTCTCTCTCCACTATTAGAATCACTTTGTCGAAACCCCCCAGTAGGGTCGCTTAGTCTAAAACCAGGGTGGTCATGAGAACCTGGCCGATATCCGCCCTCATAAGGATTTTCTTGCCTCCCTATATAGTTCATGTCCTCAGTGTTGGTTGCTTCAATCTCCTGAACTTTCTCAACCTTGGCTATGCGATCTTGCATGCCATCTATCTTTTCGTTCATTGACAGTAGATGGTATAAGATCTTTTGAGAAGTATCTTCTCCAAATACGCCTTCAGGTACTTTGGCCATTTCAACTTGGTGTGTTCCCCATTGACTTGTAAGCGCAATTTGCTCCAATTTCTCTTCGGCTTCTTCAAGTGATAGCAACGCAAAACATCCGTTGCTTGATGCATCAACTCTCATTTGTTCACTTGGCCGCAATCCGTGATAAAAAAAAACTATGCATTCGTACGGGCAAAGTGATATCATGATGAGGGCATCTCCTCTGTGCTTCCTTAAATCTTTCCCAAGCTTCTTCAAAGGTTTCAGTGGGCCTGTGCTTGAAATTCATGATTTCTTGTCTCATCTGTAGTGACTTCCTAGGTGGGCAGTACTTATTCATAAATTTTTGCAACAGATCGGTCCAAGTTTGAATCGATCCTGGTGCTAAAGACAATAACCATATCTTCTCTTTGTTTTTCAGAGTGAATGGAAACAACTTCAACTTGATATTATCTTCAGGCACTCATGCTGGCTTAACCGTGCTGACTATCTCCAGAAAGTTGGTGACGTGTACACTAGGATCCTCGTTCATTACTCCATGAAAAGTAGTGTAGTTAGTCACCATTTGTATCACATTTGGTTTCGGGTGAAATACCTCAGCTGCCTCCTCAGGCTGAACAATTGCTGGCACGAATTGCTCAATCGTAGGCATTGCATAACTCTGTAGAGTTCTCATATCTGCTTGCACCACAACTCCTGCTCCATTCTGTCCGTTATGTCCGTTCTGTGCCATGTTGGTTTCTGTATCTTCTTCTTCTCTCTCGCTGTGATCTCCTTTGTGTGAAACCAAATCGTCCACCAGCCTAACAGATTTCTCTCGAGTTTCCTTTCTCTTTTGTCTAACAAACTTTTCAATCTCAGGTATGAATCTCTCGAGTTTGGCTGCTGAACTTCGTGTAGCGTACTACAAGACACAAAAAGGATAAAAAGGTTAGTAACTTGCCTCGGCGGCTGTTACACACGCTTGGCAGACTAAAAAATACAGAATCTGACTACTGACTCGACTCTGAACTAACAGAAATGATTCTAGAAAAATTGGGACCCTCGGTTTATCGGGGCTGACCCTCGTAAACCGGTCGTACTTTTTTTTTCCAGATTTTAACAGGGCTGACTCTATATGACTCCAGTATAAGCAGACTATAAAACAGACTCAATTAAACAGACTCAAATATATACAAAAACTCAATCTTAAATAAAAATTATTCTTGGCACGAGTCCCCAGCAACGGCGCCAAAAATCTTGATCGCGTGCAAAGCACTACTAGGTCTATCGTAGTAGAGTACTGGAAAATCAAGGTCGATCCCACAGAGACTCGTAAGAATGTCTAATTATGAAGATTGAGCTTGTCACGATTATGGTCTATGACCAACTATAATATAGACAATAGTAAATTTGGTAACAATCAACTAGCAAGATTATGCAAGTTCATATGAAGCAAACTAGAGTTTCTAAGGTATTAGTTTAATTATGAGTAATTAGTTATTTCCCCCACACATGTAACAGTCCTCCGTATTAGTGAATTTATTCATTGTTCAGCTACGGGTACAACTCCTAACCCTATCTACTTCGACAATGGCAGTAGACAATATATACGCAAGCTACCCTCCTTAATTGGTCCGTAATAGCCCATACGCATAAAGAACTAGAGCTGCTGCTATTGAGCGCTAACTCATACCGCAAACCCGCCTAGACAGCTGTCGACATTGACCAGCACGTTCCTAGGGTCCATTCTAGATAATGTCCTAATTAACACTTCACTAACAGTCCTTCATGTTAATTTACGATAACATGCAAATAGTTTATCAGGCTAAAAACATGTAAATTAAATTTATCGATCAACGTAGCTGGCGCCGATTATCATGAATTAGTAATTTACTAGGTATTCAGATCTAGCGATATAGACCGTCGCAGATCTGAAGAACGCAACTACTATGTCATGATTTCTTCACCAACGAATCAGATCTATAACACATGGGGTAAAATAAATTAACGACTACATAATTAAACTAAATAAACAATTAAAACATACTAGTCGAATAGAACAACGATAGATCTACATCTTGGAAAAGACAGAAAATCATACCCTCGAAGACAAGCGTAGATCTCCTTCGGATCTCTCTTTAGGCGGCGACTCCGTCGTCTCTCCGACCAGAACTCATAAAATAAATAAAATAAAGAACTAAGAACTTTTTATTGAATGATATTTGTCTCAAAAATTGTACACTTGTGTTCTGAGGTGTCACGGATTTTATCTAACAAAACAAACAAGTAATAAAATTTATAAATCCGGTATTCCCCAAGTGTAGGGATCGTAGTACAGCGATTAATACCGGAGTCGGTCACAGGGAATCGAGGTATCTAGTTCATTAATTCTCCTAAGGTTGATACAATTATTCCTAAACCTAAACTAAAACGGAAAATAAACTGGACAGAGGATTGTCAGTCCAAAGCCAGGAAAATATCGTTGTGAACAAAAGCAAATAAAATAAAACTACAACTAAGAAAACAATAAAACTAACGAACATGATAATGACTGAAGCAAATCAACATAGAACAAACATGATCCACCATCCCGCAACCCTTAATTCTTCCCTAGATTATCTTATGATGATTCAATCAATGTTGTGGTTCACCTAATCAAAGGTATGAATTCCTACTTCCGTAAGTAATCCGTCTATCAATCTCATCATCTTCCGATCTATAGAGATTAACGCTCTCAAAACAAGGTGCAAGATTTATTAGATCTAACAACCTAGAAATCTAACCTATCAACTTCCGTTATGTCAAGGTTAAAAGTCTAATCTTTCCTTTGGTGATCTAAGGTTTACACCGATTTCCATCATACGGTAAACATCAAATAGCAATACATCTTCCGATATCGATTGCATAAACAAATAAACAAAGGAAAGAAACAAACTTTAAATTAAACTCACAAAATATCCAAAGGAAAGAAATAAAACGCTGCTGGAAAAGTTTCCCATGGCTGTTCCAAGTTCATATCTTCAGGCCATCATCAAGATCGAACAAGAAAAGAAAACAAAAGTAAAAACCTAATTAATCCGCAACCCCAGCCTCCCCAAAGGGGGCTGGGGCCGCCTAGGGTTTTTCTCTAATGATTGTGTATCAATAAGAGTCAACAATGTGTCTGTTCTAGGGTTGAAATCGCGCTGATATTTATAGAAAAAGTAAGTCGGTTGCTGCTTAAGTCGGTCTTGGACGCCCGTCCGCACCTTCGACGCTTGATTCACCGCTGGATCGCTTCCAGACGCTCGTCCACTCAGCGTCCAAACTCTCTGAACCAAAAATCTCATCCTGGACGCCACCCAATATTCGACGCCACCCGCCATCGACGGGACTTGGACGTGCGTTCAACTCTTTTTTCTTCCAAATTCATCTTGATCTTCATTCCAACTTCATCTCTATCTCTTCCCTTCCATGCAAATCATCACTTGAACATCTTTGAAGCTCTTTTCACCTCATGCAAGCGTACCTACATCACGATAAAAACATGCAAAATATAACATCTTACATCTAAAGATATTTATCCAATAAAATCACATAATTAACCCGATTTTGCACTTTAATACTTCTAAAACTCATTTGCTCAATATTTCAATATAAAGCTCGATTTCTATGAGAAACATACGAATATGGGGAGAATTGTTACAAAATATATCCTTATAAAACGTATAAAATCACCCTTAACATGAGGCGAAGCCTCTTATTTATAGCTATCTAAACCGACTTTGGAACAACTAGTTCGACCCATCGTCCAAGAAAATGCGTTTCGGAAGATTCTTGACCATCGGTAAGTCGGCACCGCCTCTCGGGTTACCGAGGGTATTTTCATCCTTTTTCTTCAACCGACTTAACTTGGATGCTTCTGGAATACCCTAGGCCCATTTCTTTCGTTCAATCCACTCCAGATTCGTCCATCATGCTCAGCCCAATATTTCGTATCCTTCATCAAATAATACATGAAATAATATCGAAATAGGGAAAATAAACGCTAAGTGCAATTTCTCGACTCACAAACCCGACAAATGCTATTCAACTCAAATGGTTCATATTCATAGGTCGAAACAACTATTTTTAGTTCATAATGGATAGAATATTGATGTCGTAGAATATACTATTTTAACCGTCATCAACAACACTGACTGCCTGAGCCAGATCAGACCTAGTCACACCATGGCATATATCAGACTACCAACTGCACTAGCATGGGGAACTTTTGACATATATTCATTTTCCTCAGCTGACTGTGAAGCATAAACTGACAAATGAATATTTGATGCCATAAGAGTATCTATTGGCTTTGCAGCATACATACCATACTTGGCCAAAATCTTCTGTATATAGACCTGCTGAGATAAAAACAGTTTCTTTTTTACTTCTATCTCTCCAGATCTCCATCCTCAAGATTTTCTTGGCTGCACCCAAATCTTTCATTTCAAATTCAGCACTAAGAAGGTCTCTCAGATTCTGAATATCAGAATTCTTTCTTGCAGCTATCAGCATATCATCCACATACAAAACAGGATAGATGTATGATCCATCTTCCCGCTGACTATTGTAGACACAACAATCATAAGGACTTCTGCATTAAACCAGCTGGATCATGTAACTGTCAAACCATTAATACCACTGTCTAGGAGCCTGCTTCAACCCATACAAGGACTTCTTCAACTTACAAACAAATGATTCTTTACCAAGAACTTGAAATCCCTCTGGCTAAGTCATGTACATCTCTTTGTCTACCTCACCATGTAGAAAAGATGTCTTCACATCTAACTGCTCAAGTTCAAGGTCTTGTTGTGCCACCATTACTAGTAACACTCTGATTGAAGTATGTCTGATTACTGGTGAGAATATCTCATCAAAGTCCACCCCTTTTTTATGACTGAACCCTCTAGCAACCAAACGTGCCTTATACTTGACTCCTTCTGCCTCAGCCATTCCTTCTTTTTTCTTGAAGATCCATTTGCATGTAACAACTCTCCTATCAGCTGGATGTTTAACTAGATCCCAAGTCTGATTCTTCAGTAATGACTCCATCTCATCTCCCATGGCAGCAAGCCATTGAGATGACTCAGAACATGTCACTGCTTCCCTGTAAGTAGAAGGTTCAAAACCATCCACCTCTTCTGCAATTTGAAGTGTATATCCAGCCAAATCTTCAAATCCATACCTTCTGGGAGGTATCCCAACATTGGATCTTCTAGATCTGCTGACAGCTATACTTTGCTGACCAATATCAGCTTGACGCTCAGCTAACCCCTGTTCAGCTGACTGGCTTGGATTCAGTCCTAGTTTAGTAACTAGATCAGATGAAAACTGACTTTGTTTAGCTGAGTGGCTCCACCTTACTGTCAGTTTGTTGAAACACAGACGAGAAACTTGCAGTTTAAGAAAGATAAAACAGATGCAATCTAACAGAAAAATAAGGCAAAAATTGATAAAATACAGAAACAATGAGAACACGGTGATTTAACGTGGTATCCGGCGTTGTGCCGACTAATCCATAGGCAGAAAAAGAGATATTTTACTATGCAGAGAAGTTACAAGAATTTTCACACTCTTGAAAAACACACACAACATTGATTACAACAGATGATACTTATAGACAAAAATCCCTAAACCCTAGCCGCCATAGTATCTCAGTCGGATTGTCATAAATGTTCCAGATGTGGATCCCAGCTCAAACTGACTCCACCAAATGAAAAATCACTTGTCCCTTGTAATCAACTAACTCAGATGTAGAACTCAGTAAATTGAGTTTTCACCAAAACTCAGTTTCAGCTTTCAGATTAGTTCCACCAATTTTAGAGATCACGTCACAAAACTGACAGATAAGAACATATAACTGCCTTAAGACGGGTCCGAGAAGGTATGCTCGGAGACTGAGTTGTGTGAATAAGAGAGTTGCATGTCTTGCTGATAGAATAACATCTATTAAATTTTAGGCGTAGGTTGAGAAACCATTACTGCAGAGGCCCGAGCTGACTAGCGGGTGGTCAAAGCTTATAATAAAGTGACTCATGCATACCGTGTACAATTCCTAGAATGATGCCGAGGTCATAGCTAGCCGTAAATGGGACCGAATGAAGATATGTCCCGACCTATCTTATAGTCGGGCTGACCCAAAAAAAAAAACGTTGTCGGGATGTGGAGACGTGGAAGTGAGAGATTTATCCTTGTTAACGAGTCTTACGTTTGAAAAAAGGGGAAGATAATGTTATTGGGTTCTCTTTCACATTTGACCTCTTTGGATCTTGGAGACAGAGAAATAGCTAAATGTAGAAGACTATATATATTAGTTGTTCTTTTAATTATTATTATTTTTTACTTAAAGCCCTCGGTATCCGGAACTCACTGGTCCGACTATTCCGGAATTCGGCCTGGGTCGTGTCTGCAGAGTCTGACTCTTATTCAATGGTAAGGCCTGGCCAAGAGTTCTTTCAACATGGCGCCTTAGAGGAGAATCGAACCGGTGACCTCCCTAGGCATTCTCAAGTCGCTTACCAGTTGAGTCAAGCTACTTGGATTTCTTTTAATCGTCTTTGCGTAAACGCTAAATGCATCGAATTAAATGCATGAACCGAAAAATTGACAAAGATCGAATGATAAATGATAAAACTTATAGACTGGTTCGATTCGAGAAAGACAATGAGTTGGGCCAAAATAAGCTTAATTGGGTTGGGATAGAAAGAGTTCATTTCATATTTTCTATAACACAATAACAGCAAAATTGCATCTAAAAATATATCACATGTTAGGCCCAAGACCCGCGGTGCGCACGCGAGCACGTGTTTGGTGAAACCAACAAGCATCTACATAAAAATCTTCTAGATTTTTCTTTATTTTGAATGTTAATTTCACATTCACTCGATATTGTAATTGACCGATTTGAAAATCCACCATCAACTACTCATTAAATAATTTTTAATTAATTAAACTATTGATTATTTCCACCGGATCCTATTCGAAATTAACATCGAAGTTGACTACTCAGCACGTAAACAATCAACCCATAATTGGGCTTATATTCATAATTCTCCAACACCATATATATCCACCAATGCCATCAACCCATATAACTTTTTTCAGAGTGACCCATATAACTATTAATATTAACAGAATTGATACAATTCATAACAAATTAATGGGATATTTACTTATCGACTTCTCTCGGCAGAGAAAATATATACATGTAATCTCTACAAACCGTAACATTGAAGTATAATACTAGATTTACATTATTCACGAATCTTTAAGAGAGAGACATTGAAACAAATGTACTACTTACCGTAAAAAACAATGTTTTATTAGTATATCTTATATATTTGGTATTTGCACATTCGTTTTCATAGTCCACTCCACTTTCTACATTTGTTTTTGCTTGTTAAACAATTTTACCCTTTCTTGATTTGTTCCTTACTATTATATTGTTTTAGAAAAGAGTAAATTTGTCTTAGAGTAGAAAATGTTAAAAGTATTCGTGCAAACATTAAAATACAACATGCAATTAATAACAATTAGCAATATATTAGCAATATATTATCATGTAGTAACATATTTTAGTTTAAGGAATTGATTTTATCAGTCATTTAACAAAAAAAAATTGGTGCTATAAATACCCATTTTATAACGTATTCAATCACACTCAAATACACCTCATTTATCATGTCTTTAATCCCTTTATCACGTTTTAATCACACTCAAACACGTCTTTGTTGTCACGTCTACAATCATTACTTTATCGCGTTTTTAATCACATTCAAATGTGTCTCTTTTGCCATGTATTTAATCACTTTATCACGTATTTGATGACACTAAAAGATATCTCTTTTGTTACGTCTTCAATCACTTTATCACGTCTTTAATCACATTAATCATCTCTACTTTTCACTAATAAACGAGTCTCTTTATCATTTTGTAAAACTAATGATGTTTATAACCATGTAGGCATTTTTATAACGAATATGCTACTAACATAACGAATAGTGCACAACAAACATCACAAGGGTATTGTTGGGCATTACAAGCAACACAAAACATCGTGTGGACATCACAGAGGGTATTGTAGGCATTGCAAGCAACACAAAACATCGTGGGGGCATCGCAAAGCATAACAGTGGCCTACGTGATGCCCTTACAATGCTTTCGGGTATTTTACGATTTTCACTGTGACATTTTATTACGAATTTCGTTGTAACCGTAGCAAGATTAATTTTATAATTCCAACATACATTAATTATTCACAATATGGTCAATACTTTTTTTATTTTTGCTTTAATTAGCTCAAATAATGTAGGTAAGTACCATTTTGATAGACTTCCATCCATTGCACCCTAGAAAAGTCATTTTAGATCCTTTTTTTATTTTTATTTTTTATTTTTATAGATCTATTTTCAACGTTTCATCCCGACAATTTTACCCTTCAATAATGCATTTATTTTTTTATAATTTCAATCCAATTTATCACATGCCAAACATACAATACAATAATGAAAGTGTAACAAACTCCAACAAGTAAAAACATAACACATGATAAAAATGGATTAAAAACAAATACATATCCTGAGAAGTGTCAAGATTAAACATTAAAGATAAAAGTACAAAATTCATGGAACCAAAATGACCAAAAATATTGTTATGCCAAAAAGATAATTAAAAATAGTATATATTAAAAGAAGACAATACTCGAGAAAATAAATCAAACACCCAAGGCTTTCTTTAGGAAAAATCAAAAGTATGCATCATGAGTATTTTCTAATATTCAAATAACAGAGAATCATATATTAAAATAAAAAAAAAGTGACGAATTCTTTTTTTATACCAAATATCTTTTGCCACCATTTTATACCAAATATCTAAATGTATTATTTCGCCACATGAAGAATCATTTATCCGTTAGCCAACCACACACGACGATTCTTATGTAGAGAGTCTCTATGAAACCTGAACCGTCAGATCAAATCCATGACACATGTCGGTCATCCAACGGTGTGAATAGAGGCTCTTCGTATAGGAATTTCGTCGTCAACATCCCATAACGGCGCAATTATACACGAAACTACCGGACCGCTTTCGCCCGAGCAAGTTCCATTGGGCCGGGCCTTCTCCGCTCGGGATCCATGAATAGACCTCAATAAAACCTTCACCATATGTTCTTGGCCCACTAATCACAATCAACATATTACCACAAGCCCTAAAAGCCAAGCCCCAACCATTCATCGAACCGGCCCGTTCCGGTAATCGTCCTACGGTTAACCAAACTCGGTTCTTTTTATCGTACTTTTTCACCGCCATGTCAGCGTAGTCCGCTGCGTATAACTCGTTATTTACAACTGCAACTAACGGCGGTGCTTCGGATGTAGCAGGAGTCTCGACTCCTTGATCTGAGCCGGTCCGAACTGAGGACATTTTGGGGATTTCGGTCCATGTTCGAGTTTCCAAATCGAATTCTTCGCCACATGTAAGAAGCTTCGAATCAGTCCCACCAATGCCTCCAATGACATAGAACTTCTTGTCCATGAACACCGCGGAACACATTTTACGAGGCTTGTTCATGTTCGGGAGCGTGTCCCACGTCTTCGTCTCGGAATCATACAGCTCAGCAGAATTCAGAATCTTCCCTTGTGAATCACAACCACCTGCTAAAATCGCTTTTGCACCGAAACTTGCTGAACCGAATAAACATCTCGGTTCGTTCATACTCATTCCAGATGACCATGTGTTTGTTAACAAACTGTAACAATATATTACATGAGACAATACTTCTTTACCGAATACAAGAAGCTCGGTTCCGACAGCTAGAGATTCCTTGTCTGAAAACACGAAGCAATCGTTCGTGTTCATCGTCGGTATACGCATCCAACGATGTCGGAACGGATCAAACGCTTCCCACTCGAGCAACTGGCAAGAGAAGTAAACCCAATGTTCAACCACGCCTTTCTCGCGTCTCAATCGATAAAGCTCACCGGTTCGAACGAGGGACCGGAAGTTTTTGTTTAAGGATGCAATTGCACCATAGTCAGACCTTGAACAATGAATCAGGCAGCTAATTGAGTTGTCTCTGCCAATGGCATCAATCAACGAACTCGAACTCGAATCCGAATTACTCGAATCAGAATTATCATCAGCTTTGTTGTTGCCATCATTGAATTGATTAGCCCCAAACCTTCTTGAATCTGAATGCTTGGAAATCTTGGAAACGATCCCTTCGTTATCGTCTTCTAACATCCGTTTTCCGGTCTGATTCCCGTTAATCCTGTAATTCTTGTAAATCCAAGGACCTTCATGTTCACAGGTTCTGTGATACTTTCTGGAAACCAAACAAGACATTTCTTCCAACATCTTTTCTCCTATTTTAACAAAACAAATTGGCAGCTTTAAAAGATCTTTTATGAATAATCCTGCACTTTTACTTCTTTCTTCAACAAGCTGAATCCACAATAAATAACACTAATTAAATTAAACATCAAACACTTTATCAGCATAAGTAACTTCCCAACAGACTCAAAAATTAATTTGACTTTCAACCAATTCAAGCCCACATCATAAAATGGATTTAAATCAACAAAAAGACTAATAAAGCCACAGACTTTAATCAATATCATCTGTTAAACTGTTCATGCTACCCTTTTCAGAATTCTTAAGAAAAACCATAAAAAGAATCATCAGTAAAAGAATTTTCCCAAGCTCAGATCTTTGTGATTCAGATCAATGAAAATAGCCCAACAATATCAATAAAGATCAAAACTTATATCCTTCTAATCATATCAATAAGATAGTAATTTCATACAGATCTAATCTTCTTGCTCTCCCAGCCCATCAAAAAAACTGGAGAATATCCCAAAATGGAAAAGAAAAAAAATATAAAGACTTACAGTTAGAGCTGTAAACTTGATGAATATTGATTGGATAAGCAATCCCTTTATTCCTCTGAGTATATTATAACTTTGAGATGGTGAAATTGTGTGTTTGTTTATATGGAGCTTTACTTTCTTGCTCTGTTTTTTCTTCTTCTATCTATATAGATATATATGTCTTCAAGTGTATATATATATATATATAAATATATAACTATGGTATGAGAAATCGGCAAAACTCACATGAAGTATATATGGAAAGGAAAGTGAGCAGAGATATTGGACTTGTGTAGCCGTGCTTTTCTACATAGACGGATTCTTTCTGCAAATGAAGGTAGGCTTTTTGGGCATAAAAACTTTCACTTTGGAGAGACCTTCCTCCACTCTTTATCTCTCTGTCTTTCTTTTTATTTTTAGTGCTTGTTTATATATGAATATTCTTTTCATTTTACTATTGCACTCCTTTTTTAAAATAAGACTCAGACCAAAATATGTTACGTGTTTTCTTAAGAATTCGTAAAAGATGTAAATCGATAAAATGTTTTGATTGCAAAGATTGTTTTTTTTTTTTAAGGAAGATGTACATTTTCTTGTTAATGAGAAAAAAATACATACATGATATTGAAGTCTCATACCACATATCAAAGCAAGGCTATCACTATATCACATTTTCTATTTTAATACCACTGAGTTATGAAACCTGAAATAGTTTTCTTAGTAACTTCAAAGAAAAAAAAAATTAGAACACTTGTATCTGATATTTTTAATGAATTCTCCATTTTTTTACTTTCGAATACAACATTTTCGAATTTTATAGAAGTTTATTTAAAATGAAATACATCAGATTCTCTATTTCACAGAATACAAATGAACTTGATAGTCATAAAATAAATTTTACAGAATCTGGATAAATGCGTTAAATATAAAAGAATTTTTATAGAATCTGTATTTTACATTAAAAAATAGAGCATTTGATGCTGGGTTTTTTCCTTTTTAAATATGAATAGTGAAAATTTTAAAATACAATTTTAAAACATATATTGTATGTATTGCAAGTGTTCCGGGGAGTAGTATTTTTATCCGTCTCAGTTTACACTTTCATTTTACTATTGCCCTCCTTTAAAAAAAGAGTTGAGTGTCTTCCGTATTTCGTCTCTTAAAGTTTCGTGAAGATGTAAATCGATAAAATGCTTAATGATCCAATTTACAAAGACTGTATGTACATTTTTTTACTGAGAAAAGTCCATACATAGTATCGAACTCTCACACCACATATCAAAGCAAGGTTAAAATTTGTGCAACATATTTGTTATTTTACGAGTGAGTTTTACTCCTGAAATTGTCTTCTTAGAACAATTGCATCTGATAATCTTAACCGATTGTTTATTTTACGGTTTAAAATACAACGTTTTCCAATTTATAGAATCATTCTAAAATAAAATGCATCAGAGAATTTACAGATTCTCGATGAATGTGGTAAATATATAAAAAAAACTATACATAAGTTGTATAAATACAATAAATATAAAAGAAATTCACATAATATGTATTTTATATTAAAAATATAGTATCTACTACAATGCATTTTTTTCTTCATAAATCTGAATGTAGAAATCTCTATAATTCAATTTTTATAGGGCCTATATTTGTATCTAGGGGGAGTGGTAATAAAGGACAAAAAAAAAGTTGAAAAATAGGATTAAGGACAGTGAAAAAAAAATCATGTGTTAAAGGACAATTTCACTGTTTGTTATTCAAAATACACTGTTTGTTGCATTGTCTTTACAGTGGAATCCACTATTCCACTGTTTGGTTTGTCATTTTCACTCAATAAAAAATTCCACTGTCCTTTTTACACATTTTCACTCTTATTTTGTCTTTTTTAACAATAAAGCCTTTGTATCTATTACAAGTGCTCTTAAGAATATGAATAAAAGTCATAAATAAGTATTTTATTTGTCTCAATTTAATTATTCACTCACATTTTCCTCAACAAAAATAAGTGTTCACTCACATTTAATAGGTATTTTATTAAAAAAACGTAGTTAATGATCTGAATATCTTTAATTAATGCAAAATCTTATAAATATACCCTTTTAAGGTTGTAGTAACATTTAATGTTACACTTTTTTATGGTAAATAATCTAAAGGTGCACTGCATTTAATCAAACATGTCAATTAATACACAACGTGAACAGTTATTTTGGACATTAGAAAAATATAAAATGGTGTTTCCTCAAAATAAAAATAAAGAATAGAAGATTAGAAGTTGAGGGAATATATAATTAAAATTTTAAAGATTGAAATGAGTCCTCTTAGGTCTGAGTCTATAACAAGTCTGAAAGAACATGACATACAAATACATATATAATATACTATAATGCTAACAAAAATGTCAAACACTTAAAACAATGACACACAAAGACATACAAAGGATACTAAAACGGCAACAAAACATTTGGAACAATATCACTACGAATGCAACAATGACATTGAAGTATGCTTTTGGTTGTGATATAATGTTAAATTATTATATCACCTTTAGCGTTAAATTATAATCTCTTCCAAAAGTTTAAGTTGTTGATGATGTAAATAATTTTAGGCTAAACAATTCTTATTTAGGGACGGGTGTAGTATTATACAAAATAATAATAAATAACTCAATTCTTAATTTTTACTGTGGATTTTAATGAATGTGATTTTTTTTGGATTTGTTTTATTGTGTTTTATCATTTTTTTTAGGAAAAGAGGACTTTTATTAATCTAAATCCGTCAAACAAACGGTCAAAATGTCACCATAGGGAGAGCTTCCCCAAGATATCCGGGCAGAAACAAACAAAGCATGTCGAGCTAAAAGATGCGCGGGGACATTTCTCACGCGCCGAATAAAAGCAAAGGAAATAGATAAGAAAGTAGATAAAAAAAAAAAGCCAAACAGTCCTGAACTAGACACCCATATGCCGTGAGATCCTCCACAGGGCGTCGGAGACGCGCAACACACGCCAAACAATCGCTCTCCACGACTAGTCTCTGGATCCCTAGTCGCCTCCTCTCTTCAAGAGCCAGGGAAATTGCCTTAAACTCCAAGTATTCAATCGGGTCACCTGGATCAAAATGGTACGCAAAGGAATGCAGAACCACCCCGAGAGAGTCATGAAAAATGATTCTAATGCCTACACCCGCCTCCGTAGCTAACACATCTACATTACCCTTGATCACCCCCTCCAATGGCTTAACCCATTTGTCTGCCAGATGTGGGCCCGAGCCCTGCGTATGATAAAGTGCCATAGCCTCTACATACTCAGTCGATGCTGCCAATGAGCGCGTACAAATTGCAGAGACATAAATAGCCTGGTCATCAAACACTGTTGAACACCGTGCCTTCCAAATTCCACACATAAGCCATACAAACTGCACAATGTCTTGAACACCCTGATCCTCTAAGAGATGCAGGAAAAAATCCGCAAAGGAAGCCGAGAGAAGGCGCCCAAGTATCCCATAGAACGGAGATTCCCTCTTGATTCTGTCTGTTATCTCACACTCAAAAATCACATGACGCATAGTTTCCAGAGTCTCACCACATGCCAAACAAACACTATCTCCCATACTCCTCCACTACAGTCCTTGTCCAATAGCGAGGCAGTCATGGAGGCACCGCCATAAAAAATGTTGAATGTGGGGCTGTACCGGTAACTGCCAACAACTTCTCCATAGCCTACTCTCCCCAGATGAATTAGCCGGGCCTGTCACGGATGCTGGCCGATAAGAAGATAAAGCCATAAAGTAGCCTGATCAAATTGTATAAATCCCCTTTCGGTCATAGTGCTAGATCCTTTTATCCGGGTGCCCTCTTGGGGCTATATTTGTTGCTAATATAGCATCCGATTCCCAAGGCCGAAACAATTTCCGAACCCGCTGCACATCTCACAATCTAGTATTCGGAATAAATAAATCTGACACTTTGGAATCTGTTGGAAGCTCATGCCCTGCAAGAGGTATAAGAAACGAAGGCCATCGACTAGTCCAGGCATCAAGAAAAAGGAATACCGAATCCCCATCCCCACCCTCTAGCGTAACCCACTGAACAAAAGGTCCCGCCCCTCCAATATACTACGCCGTAGAAACGAAGGCCGAGTCTCTAGCCCAGCCGCAAGAATGGTACTATCCTGAAAATATTTTGCATGCAAGACCCGCGCTGCCAACGAGCCCAGACTATTCAGGATCTGCCAAGATTGTTTAGTCAAAAGGGCCAAGTTGAAGCATTCCAAATCCCGAAAGCCTAAACCCCCCAGAGTCTTCGGCAAACAGCAAGCCTCCAAGATCTTCTAATGCACTCGACGCTTATTCTCTGTGTCCTCCCAAAAAAATCCTCTGATGGCTTGCTCAACTTCCCGGATAAGGGTAGTTGGAACCTTGAAGCACTGTATGATGAAGGGAGGGATAGCCTGAAGCGTCGACTTAATAAACATTTCCTTCCCTGTAGGAGAGAGAAATTTATCCTTCCAACCCGCCACCTTTTTGCGTATTTTATCCCTCAAGAACTCAAACACCTGACGCTTGTTCCTCCCTATCACATATGGCAGCCCTGAATAATTACCAGAACCATCCCCCAGTGGAATCTGTAGCAACTTAGAAATTGCCTCGCGCTCCTCCTCCGAGACTCCACCCGAAAAGTAAAAACTAGATTTATGGAAGTTAATGGCTTGGCCTGAAAGAGCACCATACCTGTGAAACAATTTCACCAATGTCTCCCCTACCCCGTCCGGGAGCTCAAAGAACACCATACAGTCGTCAGCAAATAGTAGATGGGAGATAGAAACTCCCATCTTTATGCCAAAATGAATACCACGCAAAGCACCACGTTGCACATAATCATGAAGCAAAGCTGTGAAACCCTCTGAACAAATGATGAAAAGGAATGGCGATAGCGGATCTCATTGTTGAATACCCCTAGTCGGTACTACTCGATGGATGGGCTTCCCGTTAATCAAAACATGATAGGACACTGACGTCACGCACCGGCACACCAAGTCAACGAAGGACGGGTTGAAATTCATACGCTCTATGACACTCCATAGATATTGTCACTCTACTTTGTCAAAGGCCTTGTCCATATCTAACTTCAAAGCTGCATGAGAATCGCATCCGGGAGCCCCTGCATGCAGAGAGTGAAAGGCTTCAAAGACAATAATCGCATTATCTGTGATGAGGTGGCCTGAAACAAACGCACTCTGATTCTCCGAGATCACATCCCCAATCACCCCTTTAAGACGATTGATGATCACCCGAGAGATAAGTTTATAGATCAAGTTACACAAAGCAATCGGACGAAACTCAGTCATAACTATGAGGGTCGCAACTTTGGGAAGCAGTGAGATATAAGTTTCATTAAGCTGGCCTAGTTGAGCCCCGTTGTTCAAGACATCCAGCGCCGCCTGCAGGACATCATCCCCAACTATACCCCAAAATGTTCTTCAAGAAAACCACATGCATACCGTCAGGCCCAGGCGACTTCCTCCCTGGCAATTGTTTCAAAGCCGCGCAAACCTCCTCCCTCATAAACGCAGACGCTAAATGCTGCCGTTGGCCGATATCGATCTCGGCGAAGTGCAACCCATCTAAGTCAACTACAGTCCCGTTCGATGAATAAATCGCTAGGAAATAATCCACCGCCACCCGCTTCATGTCTGTAGGCTCATCCCGCCAGGCGGCCGCAGAATTCATCCCGAGATCACACACCAAATTTTTAATATCCGGGCAAATATTTGAAAATTTTAGCAAATAAATGAATAGTATTTTTTAAATTGTGTATAATATACATAGAATTTTTTTTTTTTTTTTTGAGGTCAAGTGACGCTTTTCATAGTGCCGCCATGGAAATACAATAAATGAATAGTATTTTGTTTCGTCTAGCCGACGCCTTGTGATGGAAATACCACATATTCCTGTCCGTCATCACTAGCCACTCACTCTTGACCCTCTGCTGCCAATACTCATTCTCCATAGTCTGCCACTGATCTATTTACCGTATAAGTATACGCTCCTGCAAGACCGTATAGTTAGATGATTCTCGCAACTTCCTCAACTCCTCCTCTTTTCCGCGATACGTTTCCCGAGATTCCCATGCCTTTGGGAACTCCAATTCCTCAACTCCCTGCAGACTTGTGTCACCCTCTAGATGAGGGAAGAAGAACCCTGAACACTACCACTCTGCAAAGAAGCTTTGAAATAATCCGCAAACTCCTCATCCCTAATCCAAAAGGGATCATAACGTGGAACTGGAGTCCACCTAACCAAGCCCTATCAAAAGGATTCACCGACGAGATCAAAATAGGGATGTGGTCTGACCGGGAACTAGAAAGATGATACACCGAATGCTGAGGGAAAAGGGTGCGCCACCCTAGGTTGGCTACCCCCCTATCCAACCTAATTTGAGTGCCGAACCATCTGCTCGTTTATACCATGTGAAAGGCACACCAACATACCCTAGATCTGCTAGGTCGCAATCTGTAAGAGCCCGCTAAAATGCAGCGATCTGCAGATACAGGCGAGGATTCGGACCATCCTGCTCAGTACGTAAGATATGAACTATTTGAATATACCCTAGATCTGCTCATTTTTATTGAGAATATATGAGTTTGAATAAATAAACTATTTGTGTCTTTTATTGAGTTGTTTATTATTCTGAATAAAGGTGAATGCATAAGCATTATACTATGTGGATATGCTGCATTATGTTTATTACGTTGGTGACATATTCGATAAACCATGCCTTATACTTTAACATTTTCTTAATAAACTATATTATTCATTAAAATCATTATATCATACATAGTTGAATCTTATTAACTATTAATTCACGCTCACCAACCAAATGTCTTTGTTTATCTTTTGAAGGAAGAAATATATATATATATATATATATATATATATATATATATATATATATATATATATATATATATATAATGCACATTAATTTTCTCAAAAATGAAATATTTGTGTGCATATAATATAAACTAATTAGATATTGTTGCATTAGCATACGATAAACAACTTGACCTATATATACTTATAAATAAGTGTATGAGTTTTGTATTTATGCTAGTCAAGTAGTCATAGTTGGTACGAGAGACGGATCATTCAAAAGAATATATATATGGACGGACAGTGGTGGCTTGGGATGCTAAGCGCATGCGTTTTTATTTTCGGTATATGAAAAAAACCTAATATAATTCAGTTAACACAGTTAGTCATTTTAACAAATCCCACCTGATTATACAGATATGATCTATTAGTTCACCCAAACATCAATTTCTGGCTATGGCTATGTCATTATATATATATATATATATATATATATATATATATATATATATATATGTGTGTGTGTGTGTGTTTTTGTAGTGGTCTAGCTGTAAACAATAGTATTTTATTTAAACAGATTTTGTTTTTGTAGCTCTATATTTTTTTATGTATTTTGCAACTTTATGAAATTTCGCTTTGGCATTTTATTGAGGGTCCCTATGACAGCATAGGGATGTTGGAAAGCATTTGCTGTTGAGTTGGCCAATTACAAATAGTCTGGATAGGAAATAAATAAGTATATTTATCTTTGAATTGAGCTAATTTTAAGCTAGGTTAGTCAATGTAAATTTTATATAATTATTTAAGTTTTTTTCAGATACCTTTTTATTGTAAATATTGTAAAGAGTTTTTTTAGGGAAATAAAATTTTTTTAAATAAAACATGTCCAAAATGGGACGGAGGGAGTATATAATTATTTAAGTTTTTTTCAGATACCTTTCATAGTTTTTTTAGGGAAATAAAATTTTATTAAATAATGTCCATCAAACAAGAAGCTAAAACATCTCCGTAATTATCGCAGAATCACAAAGTATGCTCTAAATTAAAAATACGCAGTAAAATTCCCCACAGGTTACACAATTTCATAGTTACATCTCAGATACCTTTCATAGTTATACAATTTTATTGTTATGTTCTCATTTATCAAACATTTTACATTGAAGACATTATTCATTGATCAATCAAATCTTTTCTTCATATCATAAGAATTCTGAATGGCGTTTTCTTTTTTTCATCTTATGATAATTTAAAATATTATTTCGAAGTTTCAAGTTCTATTTAACTCGATAAACACACGATACCTAACTCGAGTTTCTCGTTCAACTTGACCGGAATAAAGTAATTTTCTTTATTTTTTTTACCCATAAATTCTTTTTTTCGGGTTGGGGGAGGAAAGAGTTTTTTTTTTTATTGGAAGGAAGGATGATGACTCGAACTCTGGTTAATACCAAAAAGTGCAATGAAATTACCACTAGAGCAAATTCAATCACCATATCACATCTATCTTATTCGACACAAAACTCAGAATAAACTAAACAATATTTTAATCAGATTTTATTTGAATCAGATCAAAATACTTCAGGTTCAAACCGACTCGCAACAACAAATATTTCTTGGAGGGAAATGAGTTGGCTCTTATTCTTAAACATTACTTTATATCAACCTTTAATATGGTTTGCTTTGTGTACCACTTGTTAATTACCATGCAATATAATACTTTCAACAATTATCAATAACATTATCTTGCAAAAAAGAAATAAATATTTTTATTTTCCCTTTTCGAATCTACACCTAAATATAAATTATTGTTATAATTATAAAATGGAACCGTCCATTTTATACAGCGAAAGGACCCTTCAACTTTTTGTAGGAAGGATGTAGCTGCCCGCAAGATCCACAATACATCTATTAATTTAACTTATCATATCTTCTAAAAATAATTCAACTTACCAAATCTTGTCATTTATTAATTTAACTTATATATATATATATATATATATATATATATATATATATATATATATATATATATATATATATATATATATATATATTAATGATTTAGAAGTATATATGATATATATGTCAGTTTCTGGTTGTGAACAACGACGTTGACATTATATTATTACTATTTTCAATTCTTACAAATTTCCAAAACCTAATGAAAACAAATTTCACATAAATGGTGGTAGAAAATTCATTTTTAGCTGATAAATGTTATGGCATATGATTAGAGACATCAATATACGGTAATTTGTTAATTAATTAGCATATTTCATGTTAATTAATAGATTAAATTTAATGAATATGTGTATTTGATATTATTGAAAATGATATTTTCGTAACATATTTGTCTTCTCTAATAATGGTCCAATTACACATACTCTTTCCGTGTGGTAGAATGTTTTAACTTGACATTTCTTTAAGTGCAAAAATTAAAGCTCGCCACAATATTTTGACTATACGTTGTGATATTGACTAAAAGTTGATTTGCAAAATTTTGAGTAATAACCAGGCCAAAGCTCGGCTCAGATAGAAACATTAAGCGACGAACGAGTTCGCTAACAAATTCGCGCTTCGTTAGTGTTAAGCATCCGTCAAAATTTATAATTTATTGGCCTATTAATATGTTTTATTATGTTAGCGAATGTATTTTATATAATGTTCGCGAACATGCTTATATGCTTATATATTTTATTCAATCTAAAATAGCCAAAGTCGAGCCAAAAGACAAAAATATAACGCGAGCTCGAGATTCATACTAAACGAATTAAGCTAAAAAGTCTAATCTTACATTTTTATAAGCCGCTAATCATTCTAGAGCATCCGTCAAAAATAATTTATTGGCCTATTAATATGTTTTTATTTTAGCCATATTTTCTTCACTAAAAGAAAAATCGCCATAAATTAATCTTACATTTTTATAAGAATTCTAGTATACCCAAAATAGTTGTTATGCCGTATTTTCTACACAGAAAATCGATTAAATTTATTTAGTGATAACATTTTGTTAACTTAGATTAGAAACCATGTCGCGTTGGTTCTGCTTTCCTTCCACCAGATGCGAAAGTACAGTTGCTCTTCCTCCCCAATTCGCGCATTTGGGATGCAGATCTGGTTCAGAGTTCTTTCTACCCGCATGAGGCTAAGGCCATTCTCAGCGTTCCTCTGCTAGATGGGACACACACGAATGGTATTATGTGGCATTTTGATCCTCGAGGGCGGTACACAGTGAAGTCTGGGTATAGGCTAGCCACACAGCTTCACCATAGCTTACTGTTGCATTCTAGGCCCTTGACTACTGGCCAGTAGGATGATGTCTACAGGAAGATTTGGTCACTGCCTGTTCGGCCACGTATAACACACTTTTTGTGGAGGGGTTTGGATGATTTCTTAGCTACTCGCTCAGCCAACATAACATGGGAGCTGGGGGTTGTGATCTTTGTGGGGCTCCATCGGAGGATTTATTTCACGCTTTGTTCCATTGTGCGATACCCGGCGCGGTATGGGAGCGGGTAGGGGATGCGGCTCTTCAGCAGGGCCTTCGTCAGAGTTTTGATTTTCGTGCTTCGTTAGGTTTCGCTGCTTGTGACGTACCACGTCTGGCATACTTGGCTCCAGTCTTGTAGTATATTTGGAAAGCACGGTGCGCGTGGCTTTATGGGGGGCCAAGCAATGGATGCTGGGCGCTTTGTTACGTCTGCAGGTTGTGATGCTCAGGAATACGCGAGCCTCTTACAGACTCCCCATCATGAGTCGTCTAGTTCACCATGGCCTACTACCTAGCAGCCGCCTGTGGGGGATCAAGTTAAAGTTAATGTTGATGCGGCTCTTTCTGTGGATGCTTGCTCTTATGGGGCTGTGTTTCGTGGGTCGGATGGCCGGATCCTACGTGCTTTCTCGGGAAGACTAGGTTGGAGCATGGATGTTGATGTGGAGCTCAGTGCTATCTATCGAGGCCTTCTTTTAGCTCACGAGTGGGGATATCGTGCGATGTGCTTGGAGTTGGACTCCCTCTCTTGTGTCTAGCGTCTTCTATCGCATGCCAAAGACTTTACCTCCTTCAGTTGTTTAATTAGCCAGAGATTGCTTGCTCTTAGCCGAGTCCTTTGACTCTCTCTTTTTCGTTTGTTAAGAGAACTGGCTATAGGCCGGCTCATCTTTTAGCCCAGGAGGGCCTAGCTTATCTCGGCTTTGTGGATTGTGGTATTACGCCCCCAAGACATGTTCTTGTTGCTTGCACTTCTGATTTGCCTTAATAAACTTTGTTGGTTTTGCTCCAAAAAAAAAAAGATTAGAAACCATGTAAAGTGGAGAGAAAAATGTGTACATATTTATATAAAAAAATTTACATTTTTAACCAACGACGGAGCGAGGATTTTGACTCGGGGTGAACAAATGAAATATAATTAGATCCTCGGACAGGGGCGGCTGCACCCTATAAGAATTGGGTCAGGTGACCCACTAAAACAAATATTACAGTGGTAAAAAAAATATAGGTACACATATATATGTGAAATTGACCCGTGTATTCATATATATTGATCTGTATTGATCCGTATTGAACTATATAATATAGAAGACTAAGTTTAATTTACAAAATATGACAAATTTCTGACTCATATCACCAAATTACTGGAGCCGTCTCTGTCTTCGGGCGAGCTGGATTTGGATGATTCATTTTAAACCACTCAATCTTAATTAGGACCTTAACCTTATCATTGTAATAGACCACATCAACCAAGTATTAAATCTACTGTGTTTTCATTGAGTGGATATGACGTGGAGATATTGGAAGCTTTGACGGTTTACCATTCAATTTTTCATAGGTTTCATTTTAGTTTATTTTTCAGATTGATTTTGTTAAGAGACTTTCTAACGGACTTTTAGATGCGAAGAAGACTTAAACCATGTTGGTGGTGTGTCTTGAGGATCATCTCCTCCATATGTAATTCTGAAAAGTTTGGTTGATATGGTAAAATAAAAGAACTATTTCCTTAAAAAAAACCATTTTTTATGGTTGCCCTAACTCCTAAGCCCCTCAGGTATTCAGAGTTGATTTATGAGTGCTTACAGAGTTTGACTTTGTTACGGGTAATATGGCTCCAAAGTCCTATAGCATTTCGGAGTTATTAAGAAAGTCTGACATTCGACTTCCTGAAAGGAATCAAACCCTTGACGTCTATAGAGTATTCAATTATCACTTATCGTATAGCAAACGAACCCTTGTATCAAGTGGGAAGGAAAATTGAATCTTTATTGAGCTATGAACGAAACCCTTAATTAACTACAAAAGTAATTGTAATATTCCGATTTTCGGGAAAGGGCAGACGTGTCATTTTGCGAAAACGAAATATTATTATTTCTTTTCTTTTAATGGAGTTAAGTATTTTGTTGATTTTATATACATGTATTTTCGACAACATGTATATAAATTAAAAGGGAATTGCTGATTTTTTTGGTAATTGGGGGCAATTAAGGAAAATTAAGGTTTTATGGGAATAGGTATTTAAAGGAAAATTTGACTGATGATCCCCATAACCTGTTTACAAAAAAAGAGCAGCCACGTTCTCCCTCTCTTCTGCGCATTCAAGGAGAGAATTGAGGGTTGGGAAGGTTTCACCAATAACCGAGGCGATTCTTGGTTGTTTTCAGATCGGACGGGAGCATTAGAATCGTCGTGAGGAAAGCATCGCCTTGATACCGCTTTGGTGGGCAAAGCTGCAGCTTTTGTTGAGGTTTTGATCAGCTCCGGCCGCAATAGGTAAGGAAACTATCCCTATGATCTCAATTGTCTTTTTAAGGTTTAGATGAAATTGTAGGTGTTTTTGATGCTAGATTGATGAGGTTATGGATTGGTCTTTGACCATAAGTACCATGATATGTTTAGACATGTTTTTCTCGAAGCTTTCTGTGGTTGTTCTTGCTTTGTTGTTCGGTTTGAAATCGCTTTGGAAATCGCATGATGAAGGGTTAGGGTTCTAGTCGAACCCAGGTGGACGAGCGCCTGGCCTCTCTCGACGGGCGTCTACTTGGGGTAAATTTCGACGAGCGCCTGGCTTCAGCGGACGGGGGCGTTCAAGTGCCGCTTTACATTCGTGATTGAAATCGCTTTCTCGTGGACGGGCGTCGGGCATAGTGGACGGCGCCCATCTTTGGACGGGCGCCCAATAAGGTTCGAGACGGCGCCCAGAGCCTTAAACGGGCGTCTAGCTTATTTTTGCCCTTCTTCCTTGGTTGGTCGTTGTATAGCCTTATAAGCATGATTTAGCTTTATGAAACCTTTAAACGTGATATGTTAATATCAGATAACCTTGAACAAGCCTGAATTGAGCTTCGATTCGTTCGCTTAAAACACCGAATGTACTCTTAAAGGGAGTTGAAGTTCGGATCCGTCGTAAGAGTATGATAGGCTTGTGCTTTGATGAGTTAGCATTCATCAATGTCTCTGTAATTGCTAGGACTTGTCCGTGTCTGCAGTGGTCTAGGAAGAGAGTAGTTTGTGTGAGGGAGATTATTTGAAAACACTTAGGTGGCTAGTTAATCACCCTAATAATCAACGATTTGACTAGTAAAAGATTAAACAACATGTCTCTCTTGGCTGTGCACCAGTGCTAAATCGCGATGCATGTGCTACCTCTGAAGGTGGAGGATCTCTCAGAGGTCAATGACCCTAAGTACAGAGGGACTCTCTTTGAGACGCGCTGCTATCGGAGTCTACCTTTTCTAGACTTCGTGGATATTGGTGTGATCCACCGATATGTTGCAAAAGAGTGTCCCCGAGGTGGAAGAACTCCGTGAGTCAAAGAAAACCCTAAGTACGGAGGGATTCTCGCTAAGGTGGATGCGCGTGAAGTGCCCTTGAGTGCGGTTGTAACATAGATAAGCTAAGTAGAAACGTTTAGTCAATTTATGTTGATGGACATGAAATGACCTAGATTGAGTCGATCTCACATAAACAACAAATCGAATTAAATATCTTTTCCTTATAAATTATAGTTGATGTCATAGCTTCTCTTTCTTATTAAGTACGTTGTACTTACCTCAAATGCATTGTTTTCTATGTGTTTGGGGATGAGAAGACGAACAGGTTTACGAGGAGGAGTTCGACGACGACGCTTGACGGCTTCGTTGAAGACTTTTATTTACGGCTTTATGTATATTCTTGGATTACTTTTGAAACTGTTGAGGTAGACTTTTGGTCTTCGAGACGTGTAGTACCTTTTTGGGATTTCTTTTTCGGACTTTCTCCAATGTAATAAATTTACATTTCCGCTTTTAGATTTCCTTTTCTATTCTTAAACATTTAGAAATTTTATACCCGAGTTTTTTTTTTGCTTCCGTTTGCTTTAATTTGATACGACGTAGTAGAGGCTTACGATAAAGTGAATTTACTTTAATTTTATACGTGCGAACGTTTATTTCCGGATAAGGACTCGTGTCCGGGAACGGGCGTTATAGCTTGGTATCGAGAGAAAGCGTCCTTTAGGCTTCCTTTTTTAGAGATAAGCTTTTTAGATCTTTTAGTAACGCCTGGTTTTCTTGATCATCGTGGATGGTGTTCACGAGGACCCGGAGCGGGTGCAGAGTCTTCCCAGGGGTTCGAGAGGAAAGTCCTGTACGGTTGTAGGGGTGGTGTAGTGAGACCGATACCCTTAACCCAGCAGAGTTTATCACCACCACCTCATACGGCGACACCGTCACCGAGGTCTCATCAGAGCTTGTCACCCCGACCACGTCAGGAACGACCTCCACGATGGCACGTGGGAAGTTCGGCTCAGTTCACCATGGTAAGTGATATCCCAGCTGGCTATGTACCACCACCTGTGGCTAGCGTGTACCCTCCACCAACAAGTGTTTATCCACCTGTGTATCCTCAGCAGCAGCAACAGGCCTTTTACCCTCCTCTTGTAGGGCATGCTTCTCAACCTACCGTACCACCTTCAGCACGCTTTGATCATCGCCAGGCGCTGGTTACCCACCCGTTGGTTTTCAACAACCCCAGCACTCCTCCGCAAAGATCACCAGAGTTATCCACAGGGGATACTATCCTTACCACCACACTCACCCAGCGTATCCGGCTCACCCTCTCAACGCCGGTACCCACAAAGAGATACCTTATGGTTACCCACCGGTTTACCCACCCATTAGACCGATTTTGAGCAAGCACCAGTTGTAGATTGGTACACAAGGCTAAGAAGGAATCGGGTTGAGAACTTTTATGGAAATGTGGAACATATGAAGGCAGAAGAATGGCTGAGAGGTTTTGAAAAGGCTTGCAGGAATATACATGTTCCGGAGACAGAAATGGCACAGTTAGCAGTCAGTTTCCTCTTAGGCGCAGCAGAAGCATGGATCGATGCCATTCAAAGCAAGGAACGGTAAGATTACGGACTGGGAAGGTTTTAAGGCTATGTTTTACAACGAATACTTTCCGGCTACGGTGCAAGCTGATAAGGCAAGTCAGTTTTTGAAGTTTAAGCAAGGTACTCTGTACACAGTGACCCAGTACACCAATAAGTTCAACGAATTGGGGCGGTTCTACCCCGAGTTGATGAAAGTGGAGGAAAGGAAGATGGCTCTTTACAAGGAAGGCTTGGCCTATGAGATCCAATCAGGCATGTTGGGATTTACAGCAAAGAATATGGCAGAGCTACTGAATAAAGCTTTGGAAGTCGAGACCTTTAGAAAGAGGGCTACAGTAGTTGTTGGGAACAAGAGAAACTTCGGGACTAGTCAAGGCAGTTATAGGGGAGCACCGCAACAAAATGTCAAGAAGACGACGGCTCCTACGGCAGCTAAGGCCCCGAGCAGTGCACCGCTTTGCTCTAAGTGCAACATAAATCACTCAGGGGAGTGCAGGCAGAACAATACCGGTTGCTACATCTGCGGGGAGCCATGACACTTTTCTAGAGCGTGTCCAAACAGAGGGAACAAAGGTAGTTCGAGTCAAGGAAGCGGAAAGAGCGGCCCAAGCCGACCGGTTCGAGTTTTTGCAGTTGACGCTGGTTTTGTGGAACCAGAGGATGACGTTATTTCAGGTACCATGTTGTTGTTTTGTTCTTTTGTTAAGATATTTTATAGCGTGTTTATTCATGTTGTAACTATATTTAAATAAATGAATATGCATCCTAGGTACGATAATGTTAGAAAACCTAGTGGTCAAGGCTTTGTTTGATACGGGAGCGTCAAATACTTTTGTGTCAACCAAGGTCGCTAAGAAATTGAACTTACCTTCAGAACCTTTAAGGAATACTTTGGAAATAACTACACCGTTAGGGAAGGTAACAAAGGTGACTAGGATAATACCTCAAGTGGAAGTTCGAGTTGGACCTTATCGATGCAAGAGCGACTTCACGCTTTGGACTTCTCGGATTTTGATGTAATCCTCGGAATAGATTGGCTATCCGAGAATTATGTTCACTTGGACCGTAGAGAGAAGAAAGTGACTTTTAAAGTACCGGAAAATCGCACAAGACATATCAAGGGAATGTGTACAAGCCGTAAGAAGCGACATCCGATCATCTCGGCAATTAAGGCCATCGGGGCTTGTCGGAAGGGGTTGTGAAGGCTACTTGTTGTATGCAATGGATGTGGAACAAGTGAAGCCAAAGTTAGAAGAAACTCCTATTGTAAAGAGAGTACCCGAGGTGTTTCCGGAAGAGTTACCGGAAACATGCCGATATAGGAAATCGAATTTGAGATCAAGTCGTTACTGTGGGCGGCACTGATTGCTAAGGCACCTTATAGGATGGCACCGGGCTGAATTAAAGGAGTTAAAAGCTCAACTTAAAGATATGCTTGAAAGGAACATGATTCAGCCCAAAGACTCGCCTTGAGCCCCTGCTTTGTTCGTGAAGAAGAAGGATGGTAGCATGCGGATGTGCATCGATTACCGAGCTACCGAATAACCTTACCATCAAGAATAAGTACCTCTACCAAGGATAGACGATTTGTTTAACCAGTTGCAAGGCAAGAGAGTATTCTCCAAGATTGACTTGAGATCCGGTTATCATCAGTTGAAGATTAAAGTGGCAGATATACCGAAGACGGCTTTCAGTACAAGATATGGACATTATGAGTTCCTTGTCATGCCATTTGGACTCACTAATGCTCCATCTGCATTCATGGATTTGATGCAACGTGTCTTCATGCCGTATTTGGATAAGTTTGTGATTGTATTCATAGATGATATCCTTATCTACTCCAAGGATGAAAGAGAACACGAGGAACACCTAAGGGTAGTGTTGGAAACCTTGAAGAAGAATCAGTTATATGCAAAGTTTTCAAAGTGCGACTTTTGGTTGGATCGAGTTAGTTTCTTGGGTCATGTGATTTCTGGAGATGGTATTCAAGTTGATCCAGTGAAGATCGAGGCGCTTGAGAATTGGCCTGACCTACTACCGCTTTGAAGTAAGAAGTTTTCTTGGGTTGGCTGGTTACTACCGGAAGTTTGTACAAGACTTTTCGAAGATAGCTACTCCACTCACTAAGCTGACACAGAAGAATGTGAAGTTTGAATGGACTAGAGAGTGCGAAATAGCTTTTCGAACAATCGAAGAAGAAGTTGACTACGGCCCCAGCAGTTAGCGATTCCCGAGATCTTTGATAATTACGATGTCTACACGGATGCTTCGGGACAGGGTTTAGGTTGTGTATTGATGCAAGGAGGAAAAGTGATAGCTTATGCATCTAGGCAGTTGAAGGTGCATGAGAAGAACTACCCGACACATGATTTAGAGTTGGCAGCGGTAGTTTTTGCCTTAAAGACTTGGAGGCATTACTTGTATGGAGTTAAAGCAAGGATTTTCACCGACCATAAGAGTTTAAAGTATTTCTTCACCCAAGAGAATCTGAATATGAGACAGAGGAGATGGTTAGAATTTGTGAAGGACTACGATTTGGATATTCAAGACCATCCGGGAAAAGCAAATGTAGTAGCAGATGCTTTGAGTAGAAACCAATGTTTGCGCCTTCCAAAGTGTTGAGGTAATGGCGAGAAAGGTTAGATGGGCTGCAAATCGTAAGCTTTGATCGATCAAGACCGGCAGCTTGTAGCACCGTTGTTAGCAAGATCTCGAGTTGATGGATGACATCCGGGAGAAGCAAGACGAAGATCCGGTTTTGGTTGATTTGAAGCGGGTTGCTGAGAGAAGCTCTACGATTGGCTACGTGCTAGACAAGAATGGGAATCAGTGGTACCAGGATCGCCTGCAGTATGTACCTAATGTCGGCGACCTAAGACGCAGAGTTATGGAAGAGGCACACTGAAATTGCTTTTGCGGTTCATCCAGTGCTACTAAAATGTACAGAGATTTAAAGGAAAGATTTTGGTGGCCCTCGATGAAGTTGGAAATAGCCAAGTTTGTGGCGAGAGTGTGATGTTTGCCGAAGGTTAAAGCGAACATAGAAGACCCGGGAATGCTTAAGCCATTGGACATCCCCGAATGGAAGTGGGATAAGATTACGATGGATTTCATCACCGGATTACCTAGGACAAAGGGGAGGGCATGATGCAATTTGGGTAATTGTGGATAGATTGACCAAATCGCCCCATTTCTTGCCATACAAAGTTGACATGCCATTGAAGAAGATGACGACACTATATCCGGATAATATAGTGAAGCTACACGAGTCCCTATCTCTATAGTTTCGGATCGTGATTCGAGGTTCGTCGATCGGTTTTGGAAGAGCTTACAAGAAGCCTTTGGAACTAAGTTGGATTTGAGCACGGCTTTTCATCCTCGCATGTATGGACAATCTGAGAGGACTATCCAAACACTCGAGGACATGCTAAGAGCTTGTGTTTTGGAGGTAGGCGGATCATGGGATGATTACCTATCGGTAGCAGAGTTTGCCTATAACAACAGTTTTCATGCAAGCATAGGCATGCCGCCGTTTGAAGCGTTGTATGGGAGAAGATGTCGGACGCCACTGTTTTGGGATGAAGTCGGAGAGAGGCAGATTACAGGGCCGGAAATGGTTGAACAAGCAAAGGAAAGGGTTCAGTTGGTCAAGAAGAATTTGAAGCCAGCTCAAGACAGGCAGAAAAGTTGGGCTGATGTTAGAAGAAGATCTCTTGAGTTTGAAGTCGGTGATAAAGTTTATCTACGAGCCTCACCGATGAAGGGAGTGAAACGCTTTGGACAGAAAGGAAAGCTAAGTCCAAGATATGTCGGACCTTTTGAGATCTTGGAAAGAGTTGGAACGTTAGCTTATAAGCTTCGGTTGCCAGAATTGATGTCGAGAGTTCATAACGTATTTCACGTGTTGATGTTGAAGAAATGTCTGACAAAGAACGATGTTGAAACTACGGTTGATCCAGAAATCCTACAGGATAATCTTGCTTACGATGAAAGACCTATCAAGATTCTAGACCGGAAAGAAAAGACGATTAAGAGGCGGATGATTCCCTTGGTGTTAGTTCAGTGGAGTAATCACTCACCCGAGGAGGCAACTCGGGAAGTGGAAAGCGACATGATCAATGAATTCCAAGAGTTTGTTGATCTACCAGGTATGTTCTAGTTTCGAGGACGAAACTCCTTTTAAGGGGGGAGGAATGTAATATTCCGATTTTCGGGAAAGGGCAGACGTGTCATTTTGCGAAAACGAAATATTATTATTTCTTTTCTTTTAATGGAGTTAAGTATTTTGTTGATTTTATATACATGTATTTTCGACAACATGTATATAAATTAAAAGGAATTGCTGATTTTTTTGGTAATTGGGGCAATTAAGGAAAATTAAGGTTTTATGGAATAGGTATTTAAAGGAAAATTTGACCGATGATCCCCATAACTGCTTTACAAAAAAAGAGCAGCCACGTTCTCCTCTCTTCATGCATTCAAGGAGAGAATTGAGGGTCAAAGGTTTCACCACTAACCGAGGCGATTCTTGGTTGTTTTCGTGAGCGGACGGGAGCATTAGAATCGCCGTGAGGAAAGCATCGTCTTGATACCGGGCTTTGGGGGCAAAGTCGCGAGGCTTTTGTTGAGGTTTTGACGGTTTCTCCGCCGCAATAGGTAAGGAAACTATCCCTATGATCTCAATTGTCTTTTATAAGGTTTAGATGAAATTGTAGGGTGTTTTTGATGCTAGATTGATGAGGTTATGGATTGGTCTTTGACCATAAGTACCATGATATGTTTAGACATGTTTTTCTGAGTTTTCTGTGTTGTTCTTGCTGTTGTTCGGTTTGAAATCGTTTTGGAAATCGCATGATGAAGGGTTAGGGTTCTAGTCGAACCCAGTGTGGACGCCAGCGCCTGGCCTCTCTCGACGGGCGTCTACTTGGGGTAAATTTCGACGAGCGCCTGGCTTCGGTGGACGGGCGCTCGTTGAAGTCTTTTACATTCGAGATTGAAATCGCTTTTACGTGGACGGGCGTCTGGCATAGTGGACGGGCGCCCATCTTTGACGGGCGCCCAATAAGGTTCGACGGGCGCCCAGCCCTTAAACGGGCGCTCTAGCTTATTTTTGCCCTTCTTCCTTGGTTGGTCGTTGTATAGCCTTATAAGCATGATTTAGCTTTATGAAACCTTTAAACGTGATATGTTAATACTGTATAACCTTGAACAAGCCTGAATTGAGCTTCTGATTCGTTCAGTTAAAACACCGAATGTACTCTTAAAGGGAGTTGAAGTTCGGATCCGTCGGAAGAGCATGATAGGCTTGTGCTTTGATGAGTTAGCATTCATCAATGTCTGTAAATTGCTAGGACTTGTCCGTGTCTAGTGGTCTAGGAAGAGAGTAGTTTGTGTGAGGAGATTATTTGAAAACACTTAGGTGGCTAGTTAATCACCCTAATAATCAACGTGACTTGACTAGTAAAAGATTAAACAACATGTCTCTCTTGGCTAGGCACCAGGCTAAATCGCGATGCATGTGCTACCTCTGAAGGTGGAGGATCTCTGTAGGTCAATGACCCTAAGTACAGAGGACTCTGCTTGAGACGCGCGTGCTATCGGAGTCTACCTTTTCTAGACTTCGTGGATATTGGTGTGATCCACCGATATGTTGCAAAAGAGTGTCCCGAGAGGTGGAAGAACTCCGTGAGTCGGCCAAAAACCCTAAGCACGGAGGGATTACGCTAAGGTGGATGCGCGTAGTGCCTCTTGAGTGCGGTTGTAACATAGATAAGCTAAGTAAAACGTTTAGTCAATTTATGTTGATGGACATGAAATGACCCTAGATTGAATCGATCTCACATAAACAACAAATCGAATTAAATATCTTTTCCTTATAAATTATAGTTGATGTCATAGCTTCTCTTTCTTATTAAGACGTTGTACTTACCTCAAATGCATTGTTTTCTATGTGTTTGGGGATGAGAAGACGAAACAGAGTTTACGAGGAGGAGTTCGACGACGACGACGCTTGACGGGCCGTTGAAGACTTTTATTTACGGCTTTACGATATTCTTGGATTACTTTTGAAACTGTTGAGGTAGACTTTTGGTCTTCGAGACGCTTAGTACCTTTTGGGATTTCTTTTTCGTACTTTCTCCAATGTAATAAATTTACATTTCCGCTTTTAGATTTCCTTTTCTATTCTTAAACATTTAGAAATTTTATACCCGAGTTTTTTTTTTTTGCTTCGCTTGCTTTAATTTGACACGACGTAGTAGAGGCTACATATAAAGTGAATTTACTTTTATTTTATACGTGCGCTTAACGTTTCATTTCCGGATAAGGACTCGGTGTCCTAAGCGAGGCATAAATAATAACTTGAGTAAAAATATTATTTACTTTTGTAAGAATTCCTTGTGAGATACAGTCAAAGAACATGGTGTGACAATTAATGAATATGAGCTGTTGTAAATAACAAGATATTGAATGATTCTAAATCCACAAAGATTTGATACACACAATAATTTTGAAAATCGGAAATTGTATAAATAAATAATAAAAGTATGGAACAGCATGCTGTCAAATTTGATCTATTTTTAACTGTAATTAAAAGCCGTCCGTTTATATATTTTTTTTGACAAAATCAAATGACCATTTAATTAATATAAAAAACAAAATTATCCCTAGTGCCATATCAAACCATTCATTAAAAAACTTATCAGAATTATTAACTGTAGTGATATTTTTTCATTGTCCCAGGTTTTGTTTATAGCGAGATACAGTATATAACAAAGATTACAATACAAATTAATATATTTATTTGCATACTTATCAACACATTGGTTAAAGAATTTGACAAGTTCAAGAGTTAAAAGTATGAGTTTGGTTTATCTCAAAAAAAAAAAAAAAAAAAAAGTTTGGATAATGTTTATAATACATTAGTCCAATGAACAATTATTCAGTACAAAACAAAAAGGTGATTCAATTGATGCAGGATGTATAGAATTCTTGCATATATATGATGTTAAAATACTGCAAATATATATTTGAATTGTAGTAATGGAATGTATTGAAATATATTGTTTGGCATTTTCGGAATAAGAAGTTATTGAACAAAACATTTTCGGAATAAGAAGTTATGTTCGCACTACATATCTCAATGTCAAGTGTCACGTACTACAACATCCATCTGACTACCTATTATCATTACCCACCCTATCAACACACGTTGTCATTATTTATTACCACTCAACACGACCACATGTCGTCACCTCGTTATACCACATGTCTACACATCAAGTCTAGATTCTCTGCATTAATGAAGACCTTAGTATGATTCCTAGCTACAGTGGATGAAAATCCGACGGTACCATGAGCTAGGTTCCATAACTATCTGCTACATAATTGTTGAATAGGTGTCCTAAACCTAATCGAGTTGGACCGGATCAAACCGGGTCGGATCATTTACAGTCTATTTTAGTTAAGTAATAACTTTATTATGATTAATAAAAGCACTTTTGTTTTTATATATTGTTTATCTTCATGTTAATGGTTGTTTATATATAGTAACGTCCCTAGTGTCAAACTGTGATAGAGAAACCATGATATATAGTGATCATGGTTGATGAGATCTTTTATCACTTTAACAAGCTTGATACTTAAATGTCTCTAGTCGTATGTACTATCGAATGAGACATTGATAGTGTGATTAGACTAGCACGTATTGGATGTCTTCTATCTTGTAGAAGGTAGGGATAGATCTCGTTTATCGAAGTGTAAAGACACTTGGATTGTACGTGGACGTGTATCAGAGAATGCGTACGTCAGACTGATCAACTTACATTAAGTGTCGCACTATGTTACAGTTGTGTAACTATCCTTAAAGACCGGAGTCTTCATGGCATCACGGTGTGGATTGTCATGCTTTGACACTATTGAGATTTCCCCTATCCACGGGGCGATCATGCAGTAGTGATTGGGTGTGATACTGAAGCTTGCGGAGTATACATGTTAGTTCGTCCGGGAATCGCTTATCCTATGATTGGGATTGAATATCCAAAATGGCCTTCTTATAAGGAATGTCTAGCTCTCGTGAATCTTTGCAAAGTGGGGGTACATGTGTTATTCCGAGAGAGTATGATATCCAGATTATAAGATACGATCGTTAATGTATTGAAACTCGAGATACGATTGTATGGATATTATTACTGTGATAGGATTGTAATTTACACGGTAACTGTTTCACATGAAAGGTAGTAGTCATTTCATTTGACTCTTCCGATGATTGGGGTCACGGTGTGTTGCTAGACGCTATCCCGTGATTGTTAGGCTTGAAGGGAATTTTCGTAATTTGCACTTTGTGTCTACGGCCAACATATTCGGAAACCTATCGGGTCACACATATATGAACATCGAGTCGGATTAAAATGCGGTTATTATTGATAACCAAATAAGGAAAGTTTATCTCTAGACTATAAAGGTTATAGTGGTAAATTAATATGGTGGTATTTATTTATTATGAATAAATAAAATACAAGATATTAATTATACATAAATTATATTAATTAAAGAATATTCCGGATGTCAAATGTTGGCAATTTGGGGCGCCACATTCAAGGGTATAAGATACACTTGGATTGTGCACTTTAATTAATAAGATTACCATAATATTAATATTGGATATTAATTGACTTTGGAAAAATAGATTTATGGTAAAAAGATAAATATAATCGATATAAGATATTGACAATATTTATTATAATAAAAGAGATAAATGAATTAAAGCAATTTTCCTTATTTTATTGGGAAAAGATTTTTTTTTCTTTCATCTATCTTCTAGGAAGTTTTTGTTAGGTGTAATGCCCGAAAGACAATTTTGTAATTGTTTTATTTAATAAATGAAATGATGTTATTATTCATATTTATTATTCTCATATTCACCGATGTGACAATAGTATTTACACTACAGAAAACCCTAAGTATATCGTTTATGTAATCACTTAACTCAATGTATATGGTATATACACGGAGGATTGAGTTAGTGAAGATGTACTTAAAATACAATTAGCCCGTAGTGAAGTTAATCGAGAGTATCGGGTCTCTCCTTTAACGTGCTATTAATGCGCCTGAACACAATAGGTGTGATTGTCTTATCCGGACTTTCGGTTAAGAGAACCTAATGGGGCATTTATATATGATAGATATATCATATGTAATTTGGACCGATTTGATTAGAGTTCACGATATAATTCCGTAATCGAGAATTCTTATCGAATCAATGGATGATCATATTTATGGATATATCTTAATCCTGAGGTGATCACAGTCAACTGCTTGAATCAGTATGAGGTTTGACTTGACGGTTAAGGATTACACTGAGTCTGTGGTCTGAATTACCCCATCTTGGCATTGTATTGGATTGAGTGAGTAGTCTGTGTTATCACAGATACGGAATCCATTCCTTCCATTTATGGAAGTAGATAGATAGTTCCCTTATTTGTTAGCCCTGAGAAAATGATCGATCCCGGGAGTTCACATTTGACTAATTAGCTACTAGTCAGTTATGTGCACTAATTGATCACTAGGGGGTTAATGGTAAATAAGGATAAGAGGTTCTAGAAAGGGTTAACGGTAACTTCCCGATTTAGAATGAACAGTCTATGGAGGATTAATCCATATGTAATGATTATATCAATGGACGCTTATTATTATTCTCGTGAGGAGATAAATATAATCTTATAATCGAAGGAGTGCAGTCTCGGGATTATGGTGGCATATTCCGTGATTGATTTATCGAATATAATTAATCTGCTCGTAAGATAATTATTTATTTGATTTATCGGAGCCACTGATTATTAGTCCATTGGTCCCGACGTCGCTTCCTAATATAAGCATAGCTATTCTCGGACGTCGAATCCTAATAATATTAATTTAGTTCTTGTTGGACTTTATTAAAACGATATGTGAATTAATTGTTTAGTGGACTATTAAATTAGTTGGACTAAATATTTAAATATATGGAAAAGAGCATTTTTCATAATCTTGCTTCAATTTATGTGTGTTGGTCGAAATTAATTAATGACTAGGTCATAAGCATTTTTTCACCCCATGCATATTTTAGTCAACAAGAAATTAGTTTTCTTGTGATTAATAAGACATGTGCATAAAATATTTATTGGATAAATATTTATGGTAAGAAATAAAGATAAAGATTATTCTAGATTTGTTCTAGAATATTTTGGGATTATCTTTTATTTAATAGGATTATCATAATTGATTTTGTATTAATTATAAAATCCTTGGGGCTTAAGTTTTACTCTCCTATATAAAGAGAGTTCTCAAGCCTTGACACATGAAAATTTCACTATCAACTCTTAGAGAGAAGATAGAAATTTCGGCCAAGGAGTGATTGGGAAAAATCTTGGAGATTTTTCCCAGAAGCATATCGGGAGGATTCGAGCCGAGGACTTCCTTCCACCGGGAGTTGCTTGGATCACACGTACGGAAGATCGTGGTGCTCTTCACATCTTCTCACATTCCTCCTTTTGCGGTTCTTCAACTTGGATTTAGAGATCCAAGAGGTATGATCTACAACCCCCTTGTAGATATAGATCTAGTTATTTTATTACGTGTAGTTTATAGATCTAGATCCTTAAATCGCTTCCGCTGCGGATGATATTACTAACAGTGGTATCAGTCGCCAGGTTGATCTATATTTATACGTATAAAATATTAGATCTAAGGAGTGGAATATCGATGTGTAGATTGCATTATTTTCGCTTTTAATTTTATTATTTTCAAAATTTTATGATGAATGCTTGTGATTGTCGTGGTTGAAGAGATGGATTGGGGTTGGTATTGTTTACCCGTTAGATCTATTGTAAACTCGTATAAACGATGAAAATTCGTTCATATGAGTATAGGAAATTATGTAATTTATTTGTAATTGCAATTATAATTTCCAGAAAATAGATAGTTTTAGTAGCTGTTTCGTTTTTTTCGTTTTTCCCGTTGATCGAGCCGTTGAAACGACGATCCCTCCGGTCAGAATCAAGATTAGAAGATGATGCTCAACTCCACAAAATTTGGCGTCGATCAGAGTCCGTTACAATATCCGTTCGTTGCTGAGAAGAGGCTCCTGTAGCAGAAAAACGCAGGATTCACAGAAACCCTACCTGTGACTTCCTCGATTTTCTGGGAGAGTTTAGACCGTTGAAACGCAAATCCGACCGTTCAGATGGATAAACATGGAGTTTGTGACGTGGCATAAAAATTTAAGGTCGATCAGGATTCATCTCGATTCCCGATCGGCCTCGGGAAGTCACTGATGCGCTGCATTCAAAGTCAGATTCAGCACAAGTTGGGCGGCTCACTGGAGAAAATTGACAAGTCAAAGCTCCGATCCAACCGTCCATATTGGAGTTCGAGGAGTGAAGAAAAGATCTGGAAAGTTTCGTCCCGATCCAAGTTCGTTTGGTATGCCGATCGTCGAAGAGTTCGAACAGCTGCAGATTTTCTTAGAAAGTAGTAAACCCTAGTTAGGGTTTTGTTTTTTATTTTCTATTAGATTAGATACGAAGTACAACGATCCATCTCGGTGTTTAAATTTTCCGCAATTTTATTTTTTATGTGTTTGATCATAAAATAGATATAAAATCGAATTGCCATGACATGCATCATATCATAAATCCACTCCATGCATACATGTAGAATTTTAATTTTGGTAATTAAAATAGGCATGTATACAAACTCGCGTAATTAGTTGAAATTTAATTAATACGTGGTAATTAATTTAATTTAGTAACTAATTAAAGATCCGAGGACGGGTTATGAAATCGTTAGCCTTTCGGTGTGTGTTCTCGGTGAACCGCCTTAAAGCTGAAACGATATCACGTTTTCAATTCGTAGTGTCTACGAGATTGAATGATGGTAAAAGAACAATAAATCTTGGATAAAAAACGGTTCGCCTATAGGTTGGGTGGTCAACTGAGCTTTGCTCGACCGACTTAACCCTCCTGGTGTGATGTATGCACGGGGGTCCGGCAAGACTAAGCTACACCGGAGAACAGAGGGGTGATTCCTTCCTATCTCAATGCGGCTTTCTTGACCCGACTTCGTCCGACTGTCACATATGTTCCAACGAATAGGACGGGTAGGCTTGCCTACGTCACCGACACCATTCGGAATCCTTGATTTTATGTGCTTTTATGTTAACATCAAAAAGACGTGGTTAGTTAACCCACCACCACTTCCAAAATATTGAGTGGGAGCGGGGGAGGCGACAGCCAACCCCACGGCCTCTACTATAGATGCAAGTAAGTGAGAGAAGGGTGACGCCTCGCGGCGCTTTGATTTCGTCCCCCTACGGATGGTGTTCACCCCTATCAACATTCATGGCTTGGTCTCCGAAAGGATAGGATTTCTGGTACTCGCCGGGTCACCGACCTATCCTACGACGGCACACTCTCGGCGTACTGCAAGAGATCCGATATAGTAGGTCACACTCATCAAGGGTATTTTTGATAAATACCTAGGCTAAAAAAGGAAGGTAGTCAATAAATAAAGGGATGTTTGATTCTCGTGGGATGTCTCTGATTCTCACAAAGTTATTCATTGATTTAACCGTTGATCTCTTTGACCTACCCTACGCGGCATCGAGATGCAAGGTTAAAACCTTGGAATGGTAGAGTAGACTTATTTTTAGTTTACAATTCCTAAAATTTAATATAGTAGTGTTAAACTTGAATTAATTTATGTCATTTTATTTACTGACATTATCCTTTACTAAATTGCTTAAAATTTATAATTGACTAGTATTGACTTCGTTAAAAAGTGGAAAGTAACTAGGACGTTGAACTAGTTAATCGATAATGCAATTATTTTTCGGAAGAGATATTTTCTCTTACGCCTTTTAAAAACCAGAGTGACATATAGTTATGTCACTAGTGTCATTCGTGTCAAACGGAAGACAAACTTAGTTTGATCAAAGGTGATTTCGGACTTTTGAAATTCTTCTAGTGAATTTTCAGTGTGCAGTGACTACACACGTAACCGTTCTAATTGAAAAATCGGAAAATCATGAACTGTTGCTAGTTAGACGATATTTGGAATCGATGAACTAGTGGGAGTTTTATGATTTGTTGTTTTTCTGGAAACATTAGAACTGTGTAAGTGTTTACACGAGAGATTTTCAAATTAAAAAAATTGGAAAATCATAACATAAAGCATTGCTGGTTAGACGGTATTTGGAACCGATAAACTAGTGGGAGCTTTAATCTTATGATTTGTTATTTTTCTGGTATATTAGAAAATCCGAGAAGTCCCGACAAGTAACACTCGAAATAGACATCCCACGGTTCAAGAGTAGTGTCTACTCACACGAACTGCTAGTTCAAAACTGTTTCCATTTACGGAAAGTCAAGAATGGGAGAGTATGTCTAAGAGTGTTAGTCATCTAAAACTGAGTTGATTTTAAGGCTAAACCGAAAATTAATAAACTGAAAATCATAGGATAAGGATAGTGATTTCGGATCACCAACCTTGGCGATTTTCTTGAGCTAAGTTCTTTGGAAGAACAAGGCAGCAGTGCATTTAACGATTAAAAGAGTAAACAACGGGCAGTTAATTTTAGCTAGAATAGTGGGAGTGATATAAGGAAATGAATCTCGGATTCAATCCTTGGATATCGCGGAAAATTTATTTTCGGTTTAAGATTCGTTGGAACGAATGGATTTACCTTCTATTCGATAATTTGTTTGTCGATATAGAAGTGAATATACCATTTGTAGTACGAATCTAAGACTCGACTTTTTGTTTGATAAAGTCAAAACCACTAAGAAATGTTTGAAATACGATATGTACCATCTTAAGAACTATTAAAAGCAATTGGTTTCTATATTTAGATAAACGCTTCTTCATATTCCATAGTTAGTGCATAGTCCCTAAAAGACAAGACCTGAAGACTGGCTCAGGGTGATTCCTTTATCCCAGTCGGGTTATATTGTCTCAAGGGTTCAATGACTAAGCTTCCTCTCAATCGGGAAAGGAAAATGGTTATAAAGAAGTAACACCGCTTGTTCATGAGGACCTTCGGGGTCTTATGAAAGATACAAGCTAGTGGGAGCTTATGAGTAGTGACTTTTAGTCTGACAACTACTCAAACACTCCGGTAAGTTTATCCAAAATATTCAAAGGTGTCTCTGATTTTGTCGGAGATGGAGTATTCTATACTCGAAATGGGCCATCACATAGTCCTGTGGATCGATGCTCGGTTCGCCTCATAGTGAAATGCTTTCACTAAGGAAGAAACCACTGAATTGCCTTTACATAGTTGTAGATGTGCCACAATACACTGCTTAACTCAATAAAGATATTGGAAGTGAAATAACGGATTACATTGAAGTGTAGAACCGAGAAGTCTACCTAGAATGTGCTTTGGAATTAACGGATAATGAGTGGATTCGGTTCACCCAAATTCCGTCAATATAAGCATTTAGCGCATGATGCTTGATGGTTTGACTGGGAATTTCGCGTACACGTTCGGTCAGTGACCAATCGTTATATATCTTGTAGCATTGAGAAAAAGGTTCGTTATACAGGATTCTAGAAATCGGGAAAGGACAGTTATGCTGTTGCATCCTTTCTGATAGAGTCTATGAACAACAAACCTTGAACCTTGGAGTACAGTTACTCAAGGTAGTTACTTACTGATTAGATCAAACCACATCCAACATGGGTTGTTGGTGATGACACTAAATACTACTAAACTAAATCAGAATTTCGATCCACCAAGAAAATATTGGGAGTATGGTTTATCCATTACCCATTACAGTTTCTGCGGACTTTGTAGTCTGAGGATCGATTGATGACCTATGGCTCTTTTGTGAGCAACGACACTCCCCACACGGCAAAGACACTCGTTCGTCCAAATTTATTTATTTATTTATTTTTTTTTTGTAAAGACGAAAAAAACAATTTTAATTTATCTCCTATTTATTCAGGCGACGAGGAATCAAATTATAAGTATGTTTCTGATAATAGAGGTTGGTTTAATAGCCATAACCCTGTGAATGGAGTTCAGTACTCCAGTTCTGTTCATACTCTTGTAGAATCACCTGAGCGTCTCAGGCCCAGTGGGAGTAATTGGATCTACATGGAAGAGAGTAGAATGAATACGAAAGTTTATCTTTCAGAGCAAAGCTTAGTGGTCTAAGGGTGATTCCCTAAGAAGTAGAGAGTTAATCAGACCGTGGACTCTCTTACCACTTAGTATTGCATGATTTCGTTCACAAGCAGAAAATAGGGGTGATTCCCTGAGACTTTCATGCCGAACAAACGGAATCTGGATTCATTCGGAACAGAAGGGTTTCGCTTAAGAACCCATGACAGGATGACTGTCAAGGCTTATGTCCTTTGTGGATAAGAAGAAAACCTCTTGGTCATTAGAAGTCACCTGTTTCTAAAAACATGTGGATTTGACCAGCATATTGATAAGTCTTTTTGTAGACTGGATATCAATATTAGTAAAGTAGTGAATATATATAAATATATATTAGTGTTTGTGAAGGATGACACTGCACCAGTTGGTAACAACATGGGTGTGTTATCTGAAGTCAGAATCTGACAAAGCCACAATTCTCTACAACAGAGTTTTGGACAACATTCTAAAGAGTTTAATTCGGTCGAATTCATTAGAATCAGTCACTGGTTTCCCATCCATCTTATTGGTTAAGATGATGCATCTGTGTATGCAACATTCAACGAGGAAGTTCTACCCTATGCCTCAGGAATGACTCTCTTAATCTTCGGATCAAGAGAAATGGGATAGATTCTCTTTAGTAAAGAGATGGTCAGTTATTGAACATCAATTTTGATCGAATCTTAGATTCGGCGATTAACGAAGCAAGTTTAGTATGTCCTTTAGTATCTTGAGAGAACGAGGAATAATATGCGGGCATATTCAATTATGAACTTGGATATGTGAGAATATACCGCTTTCGACTTGGTGTCGATTAAGGATGATCGTTAAGTCGATCTCGGTCTCGGTGTTTACTCTTGTGTTGAAGCTATTGCCTGGAAGAATCCAAAGAACGCCAACTCGACTTTAACTAGTTGGGTGATTAAGCGGCTTTTGTAGTAGCTAGAGAGGCGATATAGCTTAAAGATTTCCTTTTCATATCTGGGAGTGATTCTAGATTTGGAAAGCCGATACCACATCATTGTGCAAACGATGAAGGGTAGCTTATAAGGATTTCTCAAATCACTTGAGTTCAAGAGCATATTGGGAAAGTACCACATGATTAGATGGACCGGCGACGTTATGATTCTACGGATCGCCTCGAGCCGACAACTTTGTGATCATTAAGACCCATGACATTCGATATATAGGTGCTCCCGAGTCACCGACCTATCCTACGACGGCATACTCGAGTGTACTTTGGAATCGAAATGGTTATGATATGCTTAGTGGGTACTAGCATACGGGATGAGTCTCCATTGCTTTAGAGCAAGTGGGAGATGTAGTTTGTTTGTAGTTTTAAATAATAGGTGTGCTCTAAAACAATTAATCACATGCTTTCGTGCAAGTGGGAGATTGTTAGGTGTAATGCCGAAAGACAATTTTGTAATTGTTTTATTTAATAAATGAAATGATGTTATTATTCATATTTATTATTCTCATATTCACCGATGTGACAATAGTATTTACACTACTGAAAAACCCTAAGTATATCGTTTATGTAATCACTTAACTCAGTGTATGGTATATACACGGGAGGATTGAGTTAGTGAAGATGTACTTAAAATACAATTAGCCCGTAGTGAAGTTAATCGAGAGTATCGGGTCTCTCCTTTAACGTGCTATTAATGCGCCTGAACACAATAGGTGTGATTGTCTTATCCGGACTTTCGGTTAAGAGAACCTAATGGGGCATTTATATATGATAGATATATCATATAGGGCTGGACCGATTTGATTAGAGTTCACGATATAATTCCGTAATCGAGAATTCTTATCGAATCAATGGATGATCATATTTATGGATATATCTTAATCTGAGGTGATCACGATCCAACCGCTTGAATCGGTGAGGTTTGACTTGACGGTTAAGGATTACACTCGAGTCTGTGGTCCGAATTACCCCATCTTGGCATTGTATCGATTGGATTGAGTGAGTAGTCCGTGTTATCACAGAATCGGAATCCATTCCTTCCATTTATGGAAGTAGATAGATAGTTCCCTTATTTGTTAGCCCCGAGAAAATGATCGATCCCGGAGTTCACATTTGACTAATTAGCTACTAGTCGCTTATGTGCACTAATTGATCACTAGGGGTTAATGGTAAATAAGGATAAGAGGTTCTAGAAAGGGTTAACGGTAACTTCCCGATTTAGAATGAATAAATCTATGGAGGATTAATCCATATGTAATGATTATATCAATGGACGCTTATTATTATTCTCGTGAGGAGATAAATATAATCTTATAATCGGAGGAGTGCGATCTCGGGATTATGGTGGCATATTCCGTGATTGATTTATCGAATATAATTAATCTGCTCGTAAGATAATTATTTATTTGATTTATCGGAGCCACGATTATTAGTCCATGGTCCCCGACGTGCCTCCTAATATAGCATAGCTATTCTCGGACGTCGAATCCTAATAATATTAATTTAGTTCTTGTTGGACTTTATTAAAACGATATGTGAATTAATTGTTTAGTGGACTATTAAATTAGTTGGACTAAATATTTAAATATATGGAAAAGACATTTTTCATAATCTTGGCCCAATTTATGTGTGTTGGTCGAAATTAATTAATGACTAGGTCATAAGCATTTTTTTCGCCCCATGCATATTTTAGTCAACAAGAAATTAGTTTTCTTGTGATTAATAAGACATGTGCATAAAATATTTATTGGATAAATATTTATGGTAAGAAATAAAGATAAAGATTATTCTAGATTTGTTCTAGAATATTTTGGGATTATCTTTTATTTAATAGGATTATCATAATTGATTTTGTATTAATTATAAAATCCTTGGGGCTTAAGTTTTACTCTCCTATATAAAGAGAGTTCTCCCAAGCCTTGACACACATGAAAATTTCGACTATCAACTCTTAGAGAGAAGATAGAAATTTCGGCCAAGGGTGATTGGGGAAAAATCTTGGAGATTTTTCCGGGTAGCATATCGGGAGGATTCGAGCCGAGGACTTCCTTCCACCGGGAGTTGCTTGGATCACACGTACGGAAGATCATGGTGCTCTTCACATCTTCTCACATTCCTCCTTTTGCGGTTCTTCAACTTGAATTTAGAGATCCAAGAGGTATGATCTACAACCCCCTTGTAGATATAGATCTAGTTATTTTATTACGTGTAGTTTATAGATCTAGATCCTTAAATCGCTTCCGCTGCGGATGATATTACTAACAGTTTTTCCTAATCAGATTAGGGCTACTTGGGGCGCCACCTCCACTATATAAGAAAGGGGTTGGCTAACTATTTTGTACATCATAATTTCAAGAGCTAATACTTCTTGAGTAAAATAGAGTGCTTCTAATAGAGAGTTAGAGAGAGAGAAAGGCCGGTCTAGCAGCCGGATTTTTCTAATAGCAATCCAAAGAGGATTCCGGCGAGGAGTTCGTGTGGATCAACGATAGAGGCCGGACGCGTGGACGGCTTGCGCACAAAACTACTCTCAGTTGACGGTCAAAGCGACCATCTTATAGATCATCCAAGGTATATTCCGTCAAACTACTTAACGTGTTTATTGCATTAAGCGGAGATGATCTAGAAAAGGAAATCAAAATTTCAAATTCCGCTACGTTAAACTAGTGATTTCCTAACAGTGGTATCAGAGACAGACTTCGAGCTTAAAGCAATAAGCACAAATTAATTGTGTAGTAATTAATCAATAGATGCAAGATCTAGATTCGCGAAACGTTAAAACAAAAAAAGGCAATCAATTGGGGGCTCGGCCGACTGGCGGAGGCCCCCTCCTCCACGGCGGCGGTCGGCGGCACCGGCGGCCCTAGGGATGCCGACGTCGGCTGGTCTCTTCCAAAGGGGAGATCGATTCGTTTTTGTTTTGTGTTATTTATTGTGCATTGATATCTAATTTTGTTTAGTTGTGTCATATGGTTAACCAATGATCAAGTAGTTTGGGCCATTGGGATACCATAGTGGCATATCAACTAAAATATTGGCATTTCCAAATTTTGATTTTGAAATAGGCTGGCCTTTTTAAATATTTGATTTGGAAAAGGTCAACGCCGATGCCACTTTCAAAATTTTGATTTTGAAAAGTGGCCAGACCTAAACCAAATTTGGTTTAGGAAACCAAAGGCATCCTTTTTTGTTAAGAACCAAAAGGAAAGAAACAAAAGATACCCTTATAATTTTGATTTTATTTTTAATAGTTCAAAACTAATAAAGTTAAAATTAGAATCAATTTAAAATTAAACGTTAATTTTATTTTCGATTAAGTCATTTAATTAATTAAAAGTTAATTAATTATTTGATATGATAAAATAAGACGCATAAGTAGTTAAAAATTATAATTTGATCTTTTTCATAAGATACAATTATATGGAGTAGATGTGTAGATATAATGTGATTATATGGACCCCGATTGATCATGGACTCGACCAATTGGATAGATGAGATTTACTTTATGTTGGTTTTTCAAAATTGTCCTAGGCCGTTATGAAGAACGTGACCTAGTTTACTTTTTGCATTTATCACATTCTCATTAGCTCCCCCCGTGTGCGGCGTGTGTAATTATTTATTAGATATATTTTTATGTAACATGAATGGAGCAAGAAGGCGAAGACCAAAGAGAGATAAAGAACCCATTGGCGTACAACAATAAATATCCTATTGGCGGTTGCAGATACCCTTAGTTTGTGACCTGCGGTTTCGTCAGTTTGTTTTCGAAACCGCACCTAGGAAAAGTCTATGATCATACCGGTTATTTTATGCACGGAATGTTGTTTATGTTTTACTTTATATGATATCGTTGTAATATGCACATAGTAGATGAGACCATAATTAATTAAAATTAATTAAGTGATTTAATTTAAAATTACTCCCACCTCAAAAGAATCAAGTCGAAATTGCATCCCCATATTATAACGACGGTGAAGAGCCCTTGTTCGGATCCAACTCATCAGCCAAAGCAGGGGGTTGACCTACCTCGGGTATATCGTCGTTATCGAGATATGATCATAAGAGATCTCATGAATATTGGGGTTATAACTTGACTAATAATTCTCTCGGCCACCATCCAAAGCGGGGTCATTTGGATTTTAGAGGCAAGGGTTTAACTATTTTATAAGATGAAAAATTGTCAAAGAGTTGACTGGTCAAACAACAAGAGTCGTATAAGATACGATCAACAAAGTGTTGCAAAGCAGGGGGTCGAGGTGATTTAATGGGATCTTGTCCACTAAAGGATTAATTTTTCTTTGAAAGCCAATTGGGAGTAGTTGGCTAGTGGGTGCAAACCTAATTAAAATTTTAAGTGCAAATTTTAGGGTTTTGATACATGAACTTTTACTTATTCTATCTTTATTTATTGATGTACAAAATGTTAAACAAATTGAACCTTCGTTTTATCATCGATAATAAGATTGACGAAACCAACTTTCTCGATTGGGAAAGAAACCTCAAAATCGTTTTGAGGCACGAGAAAATTGGCTATGTCTTGGACGAAGCCCTACCGGAAAAGCCCGTTGAGGGCTCGGCTGTAGATGCTGTCGGCAAGTATAACAAGCACTGTTCTGACAGTACTGATGCTACATGTATCATGCTTGCTTCAATGACACCTGAACTGCAGAAACAACATGAGTCCATGGACGCCTACTCAATCATGGTTCACCTGAAGGAACTCTATGCTTCTCAGTCTCGCACTGAGAGGTACGAGGTCTCGAATGCCCTGTTTGGTTGTAAGATGGCATCCGGGACTGCTGTGGGGTCAAACGTGCTTAAGATGATCGGGTACATAGAGAGGCTTGGGAAGCTGGGCCACAAGTTGGAACGAGAGTTGAGTATTGACTTGATTCTGCAATCTCTACCTGATTCATACTCGCAGTTCGTGATGAATTATCACATGAACAAGATAGATTGCTCATTTACAGAGTTATTGAACATGTTGAAAACTACTAAGGGCACTGTGGGGAAAGGAAAGCAAGTGTTGCTGGTCACTTCAAGCAAGGGCAAGGCAAAAGCCCAAAAGAAGTCCAAGAAGGCGAAGGCTTCACCTAATCCAACGCCTAAGATAGCTAAAGACAAATCCAATGATGCTTGCTTCATTGCGTTGAGACCGGACATTGGAGGAGAAACTGCAAGGGCTTCTTGAGTACCAAGAAGAAGCATTTTGATGCTTCGACTTCAGGTAAGTTTATGATTGAGATCAATATTGCTTCTTCTAAGTCTAACCACTGGGTATTAGATACTGGTTGTGGTTCTCATTGTTAAGGGTGATTTTATACGATTTATAACGCTATATTCTATGATATTTTTCCCCGTATTCGTACTAAATTGCATAAGAAGCATGTGTTTAATGAATATATTGAGTAAATGATATTTCAAAAGAGTTAATTGCAAAATAGGTTGATTTATGTGCTCTAATTACGTTTTTACGATTATTTGAGCGATATTACATTTAGTGGTGTTTTTATATGATGTAGATGCACTTTTCAAGGCTCAATTGATGATTAAAAGAGATAATGAAGGCATTGACAAGATGAAAAAGAGATAGAGATCAAGAAATCAAAATTCAGTCATATTGGACTGGCGTCCAGGTCCCGTCCAGTGGACGGGCGTTTGCTGAAATTGAACGAGCGTCCAGAGATGGAAAGTTGATTCAGGAAGTTTGGACGCTGAGGTGGACGCTGGTTGGACGAGCGGTTGATCATGACTCGGCCCGATTTGAAGTTCATATGAAGATTGGACGGGCGTTCAAGGATCCAGACGGGCGTCCGGTAGCCGACTTGCTGAAACCGACTTTAAAATCTATATATAGTCGGCTGTTTTCTCCACACAAGGATACAATACACTCATTATTCAAAACCCTAAACCTAGGGGCGGCTTTAGGGCTGCGTTTTCTCCTTTTATTCCAGTTTTATGCACTTTAGATCTAGATTAAACTAGTTACTTTTTATGCACTGTTTATACAAATTTGAGTTGCTGAGGATGACCAGAGGCTAAAAGCTTCATCAAACGAGAATTGTGAAGCCATCCAACGATTGTTGATTTCGTTTTCTTCGGTTGTACTGTGAGTTTTTATTTAAAGGTTGTTTCTTATTCGTGTTTATTATGCTTAATTGCTTTTATATCGGAAGATCTGCATGTGTGATTGTTTATTGTTGATGGAAATCTTAATAAACCCTAGATCATCATGAATAAGAGTAGTAATTCGAATCTATCATAACGGAAGTTAATAGGTTTAATTGCTAGATTATAAACGTAAAGTTTGCACCTTTGATTAGAAAACACGTTAATCTTACATCGGAAGATAATAGATTAATAGATGAACTTTCTAAGGAATTAGGGTTCATGTTTAGATAAGGTGAATCACAACCTAGATAAGAACCACAATATAATCGAGACAGGGAATCAATGATTGTTGGATAGGTGGATCAATCCTCGTTTGTCCGTTATAAACTTGATTTAAATCCTTAAAACTTGAATTCGTTTAGTAGTTTACTTTTACTTGCATCTTAGTTTAGTTAGTTTAAATTGGTTCGCAGCCCGTATCCTTCCTAGCTTTGGATTATATCCTCTGCCTAGTTTTATCTTCCATTACGCTTGATGTTTATTCACCTTTGTTTAGATTAGTTTCGTGACATAATTTAGGTTAGACAAAAAGCTAGAATCACAATCGTTTAGTTCCCCGTAAGATCGACCCGGTATCAACCTCTTTACTACGATCCCTGCACTTGGGGAATACCGGATTTATAAATTTTATTACTTGTTGTTTCTCTTAGATAAAATCCGTGACAAGTTTTTGGCGCCGTTTCCGGGGAACCGGACGGTTGTCTAGTTTTTGTTTTCTGTTTTTTCTGTTTGTTTTTCCTGTTTTATTTCGTTTTAAATTCCTGTTTTTAGTTGATAATTGTTTTAGGTAGTTGTTAAGTAGATAATTAGGGTTTAAGACTGTCCCTTGGTAGTTTCCTTGGAGATTAGATCTTTTATCTTTCTGTTTTTCTGTCGTTCTTTCTTACCTTCTTTTATTCTCTGCAAATTTACCTTCGTTCTAGTTTTCCCGTTAGCAAACGGGCGCCTGGATATTGGGCGCCCGTCCGGCTGAAAAATTATCAATTGTTTTTGTTTTATTCACTTAGACGAGCGTCCATAAAAGTTGGGCGCCTGTTCGAGTATTCCGTCTTTCGAGACGGCGTTTGAATCACTAAACGCCCGTCCGATCTCAATTTCATCTGGGCGCCCGTCCAAACTTTTGGGCGTCCGTGCTGGTCTGCTTTTCTTCAACACTTTTGTTTCCTTTTCTTCTTTCCCATTCTTTTCTTTAGGCTTTTAATTTTAGTTTAGGCTTTTACTTTCTTAGCTTTTAGGTTTCGTTCCACTTGTTTTTGGTCCGGTTTATGCAAACTCGTGAGTCAAAAGGGTCCGTTATTATACACCCGACCCGAGCGAACCGTAGTCCGCCAAACAGCGGAATTTTCGCTTCGCGGTTCTCGCGCATGAGCCGAGCGAGATCTTGAAGAACAACTAGCTAGAGAAATCATCGATTTTGTGATAATGGCGTAATAATAGACGTCGTTGGTAGACTACGCCATGCCGGGCGAAGTCAAAGTCAACCCGGCTATTGTTATTCCAAACCATTCTTGCACAAACCTTTGAGTTAAAACCAGGACTTATGCGGATGATGCAAAGATGCATCTATTTTTCATGGTTATCAATCGAGAATCCATACCCACTTACATACATTCCTAGAGATATGCGGGACTACACGCATCCAAGGAGTAAGTGAGGATGCCATCAAGTCGAAACTTTTCCCATTTTCTTTGAAGGGAGAGGCTAAAGAGTGGTACACCTCTCTCCCTCTGAATCTATCACCACAGGCCTGAACTTGAAAGAGAATTTCGAGTCAATACTTTCCGCCTTCAAAGACAAACCTAATGTTTGAACGACATCTTCACATTCTATCGAAAAGAAATGAGTCGTTCTTTGAATGTTGGAAGAGATTCAAGTCTCTTCTCGAAAATGTCCCCATCATGGCTTGCCACCGGAAAGGCAAGTCAATACATTCTTCGATGGATTGACCGAGCTTACAAAGGCATGGTCAATAGCTCTTCCGGTGGGGCATTTACAAGAAAACGCTGATGAGGATGGGCATTGTTTGAGGACATTGCAAAGTATAACTATGCCCCTCTTATCAAGCAATTCAAGCACCTCCCCTCCCAAGGTTGAGGAAGTCAATTTACAAGGTTTGATCGCCATGCTACTGTATGGATGGTACCACCTCAAGTTTCAAATCCAATAAATCAAACTTCTTCTTTTCCACAGAACCCTCAGGTTCTGTACTGTGAAAATTGCTGTCAGACGGGCCATATGAATGGCCAGTGCCAATTTAATCCCCATGTACCTTATCAAGTAAATGTTGTTCATGACTATGGACAGTACAATCAAATCACATGTCAAAATTGTGACGAGGTGGGGCACACTTCTAAATTCGCCTATGAACGGACGAGAATGCGAAGTGAATGCATTCTATGGCCAGAACAATCAAAGGTTCAATCAGTTTCCTGGCCAGGGCAATTTTCAAAACCAAGGGTTTAATCCATCTTCAAATTTCAATCCTAATTCGAATTTTAATTCGAATCAGAATTTCAACAGAAACCCTGGGTTTAATCAGAATCAAAACTCGAATTTTTCCAATCCTACGCAAAAATTCAATCAAAGTTGGCCTTCCAATCCAAACTCTCAAAGTAGATCAATGAAGAATCTTGAAAGACAAATTGGGCAACTTGCTCAACAATTAGCTTCAGACCTCAGTGGCAACCGCCGGGCCAACCGAGAAGAATCCAAAGGGTGGTCAAGTTGCTCAGTGACTTGAACAAAGGCCCATATCTTGACCTCGTGCCATCAATTCAATACGGTAAAGAGGAGGCCCGGTGCAATGAATCGAGGAGCGGTACTCAAGTTAGTGGTCCTTCCCATCGTGAAACCACTAGCCCCTCCCTGCCATTGATAAGGCGGGGAGGGAGTGAGCACCTACACTCCCTCAATCGCAGAGAAAAACTCGGTGGCCGATCCTCGAGAGGTGAAGAAGTTGGTGATCCTCAAGTGGTGATCCTCGAGGACCTCGAAAAAGCAATCGAAAGTCGGAGGTGATCCACGACTACTAAGAAATCTGAGAAAGCTGCTCGATGGAAGGATCTGGAAGAGCAGAGTCGTAAGTGCATCCTCAAAGAAAGTTTTTTCTCGAGATCGACCTTAAGAAACTTCCATTTCCACCGAGAAAAGCGCATTCCCTTGATTGAGGACAAAAAGTACGAGAGGTCTTGAACCTTTTGAAAAACACTCGAGTAAATCTTCCACTATCGATGTCTTGGTTGAGATGCCTAAGTATACAAAATTCATCAAGGATGTTGTATCTTGAAAAAAGTTAGCGAGGCATGGAAAAGCAAATTGGTGAGGATTGCTCCATGATTAATTATGAAGACTTACCAATTAAAAGAGGTGACCCTGGCAAATTCGTACTTACAGTATTAATGGGAGGTCTAGTCTTCCCTAATTCTTTGTGTGATCTAGGTGCCTCTATAAGCCTTATGCCAATGTCTGTATGCAAACAAATTTCGGTTTACAAAGCCTTCTAGAACCCACTACTACTATGAGTTTACAATTCGCAGATAGATCTTCTAAGAAAGCCTCAGGGATCCTGAAGGACGTTTTGGTTCAGATTGATAGATTTACCTTTCCAGTTGATTGGTATGTTTTAGATATAGAGAAAGACGAAAACGTCCCCTTGATTCTTGGAAGACCTTTCTTATCTACAGCTAGAGCCCTCATCGATTGCGATGGTGGGCAAGTGACTATCCGAGTTGGTGATCAAGAGGTGAGTTACAATGTTTTAAAGTCCATTCAAGTACCCTCTGGCCCTCCAACCGGCTTTTCCATTGATTATATGACGGATGATTTCACCGACTATATGGATAAGCAAGTCATGGCTGTAGAAGCGGAATATGAGCGATTAGTTGATAATCTAAATACTCATGGTGTGGTGAATCTGGATCAACTAGCAGCTGATTTTGAGGAGGAATTGTTGGAAGGAGAAGCTTTGGCAGTGGGACCACAGAGTAAACTCAATGATATTGAGTTGAAAAGTGGAAATCTCAAGTCAAGTCTAGAAGACCCCCCTGCAGATTTGGTGTTGAAGCCGTTACCTAAACATCTTAAGTATGTGTTCTTAAGAGAAGGCGACAAGCTTCCATTAATCATATCTGCCAAGCTTTCTCGTATAGAGGAAATGAAACTGATCAACGTCTTGAAGAAGAATGAAAAAGCTTTTGGTTGGCAAGTAGGAGATATCAGAGGAATATCTCCTGACATCTGCATGCACAAGATCAAGACGAATGAGGGTGCAAAGTGTGTCAGACAGCCCCAGAGAAGGCTCAACCCTCATATGCAAGAGGTGGTTAAGAAAGAAATCATTAAACTTCTGGACATGGGAATCATTTATGCCATCGCGGATAGTGAATGGGTTTCCCCAACTCAAGTAGTTCCCAAGAAAGGTGGAATTACGATTGAGAAGAATGAGAAGGGAGAGGAGATAGCATTGAGACTTGTCACTTTGATTCTGAGTGCAGATCGATTATCGAAAGCTCAATGAGGTAACCATGAAAGATCACTTTCCCTTCCGTTCATTGATCGATGCTTGAGCGTCTGGCGGGCACGCATTCTATCGCTTCCTGGATGGATATTCGTGGATACTTCCGTGATACCCATTGATCCAAATGACTAAGAAAAGACCACCTTCACCGCCTCTTATGGTACATTCGCTACTGCAGGCGAATGCCATTCGGTCTTTGCAATGCCCCAGCTACATTTCAACGATGTATGCTGGCTATTTTTGACGGGCTTATAGAGAAGTGTATGGAGATCTTTATGGACGACTTTTCGGTCTTTGGTCAATCCTTCGATGATTGCCTTGACAATCTTGATCACGTGTTATCCAGATGTGTGGAAAAGAACTTAGTACTTAATTGGGAAAAATGCCATTTCATGGTAGATGAGGGAATAGTTCTTGGCCACAAGATCTCCGCCAAAGGTATAGAAGTTGACAGGGCAAAAGTAGAAGCTATCGAGAAGATGAGCTATCCTAAAAATGTGCGCGAAGTGAGAGGCTTTCTTGGACATGTCGGCTTTTACAGAAGGTTCATTCAAGACTTCTCCAAGATAGCCAAGCCCCTGTCCACTTTACTAAAGGAAGACGTTGAGTTTAATTTTGATGAGAACTGCAAGCAAGCGTTTGAGGAGCTTAAGGATCGTTTGATATCTGCTCCAATTCTTATTTCGCCCGACTGGAACCTACCGTTTGAGCTTATGTGCGACGCATCAAACTATGTTGTTGGTGCTGTTCTAGGGCAAAAGATCAAGGGGAAGTTCCGGCCTATCTATTATGCCAGTCACACATTGAACCCCTCTCAAGTTAACTATACTACTACTGAAAAGGAACTACTGGCCGTAGTCTTTGCTATGGACAAGTTTCGTAGTTACTTGTTGGGAGCTCAAGTGATCGTGTGGACTGATCACGCTGCTTTGCGTTATCTGATGACTAAGAAAGAGGCTAAACCGCGCCTCTGCGTTGGATCTCGACCTACAAGAGTTTGACGTTCAAATTAAGGACAAAAGTAGCAGCGTGAAAATGTAGTGGCTAGATCATGTTTCTAGAATGTTAAGTGAGGAAAAGGATGATCCAGATGATATAGATCTTTACTTTCCTCTAGAAAACATTATGTTGATAGACGGTTGTCCTCCGATGTTCCATGGTATTCTTCCATTGTGAACTACCTTCATGCCCGTTATCTCGATCCCGAAATGTCTTATCGTGAGAAGAAAAAGTTCTTCTCTGGATTTGAAATATTTCGTTTGGGATGAACCTTATCTTTTCAAGATCTGTAAAGATGGGTTGCTTAGGAGATGTGTTCCAGAATCCGAGCAACGCGATATTATTGAGCAGTGCCACAGTGGACCCACAGGAGGTCACTTTGGTCCGTGGAGAACCGTTGCTAAGATCTTTCAATCCGGTTTCTATTGGCCTACGATCTTTAAAGATACAGAAGCTTTCTGTAAAGCTTGTGATAGGTGCCAAAGAACCGGTACTCTGACAAGGCGTTTTGACATGCCTTTAAAACCCATCCTCGAATGCGAAGTCTTTGATGTATGGGGTATCGATTTTATGGGACCATTCCCATCAACTTGCGGTAATAAATACATCTTAGTCTGCGTAGACTACGTATCTAAATGGGTGGAGGCCCAAGCCACTCCTCACAATGATCATAAGACGGTGATGAAATTTCTAAAGAAGAATATCTTCGTGAGGTTTGGATGTCCACGTGCCTTGATCAGTGATGAAGGGACGCATTTCTGCAACCGACCCTTAGAGAAAGTACTTGAGAAGTATGGTGTTCGTCATAAAACTGGCACACCATATCATCCGATGACTAGTGGTCAGGTTGAAAGGAGCAACCAGAGCATTAAGAAGATCCTGGAGAAGACGGTAAACAGTCATAGGAAAGACTGGAGTTTGAAGTTGGACGATGTAATTTGGGCATATAGAATCGCCTATAAATCGCTATGGGTACATCTCCATATCAAATGGTCTACGGAAACCATGTCATCTCACATGTCGTCGAATTAGAGCATAGAGCTTATTGGGCTACAAAGTTTTTGAACTTTGATTCCCAATCTTGTGGGAAACATCGATCGCAGCAGCTATTACATGAGCTAGACAGTTCGGACTCCAGGCCTATGAAAGTGCCAGGATTAGTAAAGATAAGATGAAGCTACTCCACGATGCTAAGATTAAGAAGAGAGAATTTCAAGTCGGCGAACAAGTTCTTCTATACAATTCTAGGCTACATTTGTTTCTGGAAAGTTGAGGACACGTTGGTCCGCCCTTTCGAGATTCTCCAAATCATTCCCGGAGCGTTCTAGAACTTCGTGGTTATAGTGGTGACCCGTTTCGAGTAAATGGCCAGAGGTGTAAGCACTATATTGGTGAACCTAGAGAGAGGCCTTTGAATGTCCGTTGCCTCGACATCCTTGGGTGTGGTGCTACGGAAGGCGAAGAATTCGACGAGTCTTCACTCAACCTGTTTTCAGAGGATGGCTGTAGTGGTCCTTCTGAAGAAGTTCTAGCTGGTAGTTGGGATATGGAAGAATTGGAGAGGGTGCGTCAGTTGAAGCGTCATCAGCGGGCTCAGAGAATGAAGAGGTCACCCATGAGGAAGTTCAAGCGTATGTGGAAAGCTATTAAAGATTTCACCCCATGTGTGAGATCTGTCGTTTCTGCGAACCACACCACCGATCGAGCTTACACGAGGTAGTGGTGGCGTAAAAAAGTCAAATGGCCTCGACCCAGTGAGTTTTCAACGGTGTCGAGCTAACGACATTAACCAAAAGCGCTACTTGTGAGGCATCCTAGATATCCCTTATTATATTAGTTAGGTTCTGTTCACGCTGTTAGTGTTTTATTTATTTAAGTTTTAGTTTAATTAAGTTTTAGCTGACTAAGTTTTTCTATTTCTATATGTCAGTTAGTGTGCTTTTTAGATATGGATTACGGAGTTCTTCCTGAGGAGTTCCCCATCATTAGTCGGATCCCACTGATTACAGTAGCTGATGGACCAGGAGGCACTATAGTCTTGCACGTAGATTTTGAGCTTAGTACCCGTACGAAGACCATCACTTATGTTCTCATTGTACCCATTGTTCGGGAGGTAGTGACTTCACCACCGAGGAGCTACTGAGGAAGCTATAGGGCGTCCATATATGATCCTAAATGACCCTATCTTTGTGATCTAGCGCTGGTACTCCAGGATTCACATTTTAGAGGTTTAGAGGTAGCTGGAGATGACTGGGGCGTACAAGACGACTATGATTTCCCTCCTGCTATTGATATGCTTCGTCGTCTCATCCGTTTGGTGGATTGGGACGAGATTTATGCAGACTAGCGTTAGTTAGGTTTGTTTCGTCGAGCAAACGACGTAAAACAAAAGCGCTTCGTGGGAGGCAACCCACTGTTTTCTATTTGTTTTTATTTATGTTCTAGGAATTTTATGTACTTTATTTGATTTAAGGTTGTATTTTTGAAATTTTAAATTAAGTTTAATAAGAGATGTACTTTTAAATTTGGGTTGTATGGAATTTTATGATTTTTGCATTTTTGCCTGCTGGGACGCCCGTCCAGACAAACGGACGCCCGTCCGCTATGACAAATCCTTAGACGGACGTCCACTATGCCTGGACGCCCGTCTGATATTTTCCCTCCATTCCTGTATGTGATTTAAATTCTTGACGAAGCGTCATCGAACCGGACGCCCGTCCGATTCATCTGATTTCCCGTGAACGCCCGTCCCACCGAGTTGGACGAAAGTCCCAACATCTCGCCTATATATACACCTCGCTTGATGAACCTCACTTTTCCACTTTTCAAATCGAAAAAACTGTTTTCTCACCCTCTTTTTGGCCTAAAATCTTCATTTCTAAACCATTTTGAGCGATTCCAAGTGCTATAGACCGCTATTGATACCCTCTTTTCGATTTTCATAACCAAACCTCCCAACAAGCTCTATTTTTGGAGAATCAGCACCCTCCTTAGTCCGACTTTTCAGAAGAAAAATCCGATTTTTGGAGCCAAATTTGTGTTGTTTGGACTAATCTTCACATCAATCTGCATCTACTCATCCTACTTGGTAAGTTAGTAACAAGTTTTCCAGTTTTTATTCACGTTTTTGTGAGTTCGATCTTTGGGTCGGCTCGTTCCCTTGAATGTCATCTTAATTCGTTTTTTTCGGTTTTGTGTTTCTATCCGCTCTCCGATATGGTGATGTGGTGTTGTGATGGATGTTGAATGGGTTGGTTGGTGATGATTGTGGTTGTGGTTTGGTTGTTTTGAAATCCCGCTTTGGATGTTAAACGGGTATCTCTTGTTGTGAATTGGGATTGCTTTCGTGTAGTCTAGGTTTCAATATGGTTCATAAGAAGGGAGTGGTTAAGAGGCATGGTAAGGAAGTGGCTAGGAGGCCGGAAAGAAACGCATGGGAGTTTGATCCTACTTTAGTTGATCCTAACCGGGTGTGAGTTTACGAGAACAACCTCCTGAGCCACCCAAACTAGGGCTACTTTGAGAGATGAGCCGACCTCGACTCGAGGCCCGATGACGATGTGCCTTTGAGTACGGATGCCTGAGTTCAAAAAGGTGGAGCCTCGCCTGGGCTGAGAGAGACTATAAAAACTACCCGGGAAGAGGAACCGGTTGGAACTAGGGGTGCTCCACCTAGAAAGAAAGCCAAAACCGTATCTCCTATGCCCTTACCTCGTCGGTTCGTGAACCCTAGAGCTCACGATGTGTATAAACAGCATTATTTCTCGAGGACGATGTTGATTGAGCGGGCCATTTTGGAGGCCAAAGTCGATCCGGGGTTCGTTAAGTTGCTCAAGGATCGGAAATGGGAAGCTTTGATGACAATCCCGACTACCCCGGTAAATAGCTCCCTAGTTCGGGAATTTTATGCAAACTGTTCGGAAACCGATTTGGGGACAAAGGTAGTTGTGGTTCGAGGGGTAGAAGTTCCTTTTACACCGGAGGTGATCAATGCAAAATACAACTTAGCGGTTTTTGAGGGTAGAGATTATAAGGAAGAGATTGTGCATAGGCAGAGTTTGGGACAGGATCCCTTGGAGGAGTTGAGGTTGCGAGTTTGCCCGGATGTGGCGTGGACGTTAAGACCGGGAGGCGACCGGAAGGAGTTGGTTACCACGACCTGGATGGAGGACTGGAAGGTCCAGTGTCGGTTTATTCAGAGTCGGTTGTTGCCTAAGAACAACTTGACGCACTTTCACATCGGTGACCTAGGCATGTTATATGCATTGACGTTTGGCTTGAACGTGAATGTGGGGAAGACGTTATATGATGAGGTGGCTATTAATCAGAAGATCTATACCCGATGCTTGATTATCCCTCACTTAATCCACAGTCTCTGTATCGATGCCGGTGTGCCTGAGTATGGAGCCGATCACAAACCAAAGAATCCGAGGCCGATACAGCGAGAAAAGGGTAAGCCTTCAGGTCCGTCTGAGATGGAGACACCACAGGAGCCCGGTTCATCTTCGGTCCCGCCTCAAGCATCTACACTTCCTACTTTATCTCCCGCAGTTAGGATGCGGTTGAGCATGGCCAACAGTTTACGGGAGTGGATGGGTGATATTCGGGATACGCAGAACAACATTTTGACAATTCTAAAGTGTTTCAATGAGGACCGGAAACCAAGGGATGACCAGATCTTCGCTCCGAGCACCGTTGATTATATTTATTCTGACAAGATTGAGCAGGCCATTGCCGATGTTCTTCACGAGTCTGAGACATCTTCAGATGAGGAGCAGCCTGACTCGGCAGCTAGGGCTACGGCACCACCTTCTGGACCCTCCTCTGATCCTCCGGCCGATGATTCTGGGACACCGAGCCAGCCTTGATTTCATTTTTCTGATTCTAGTTTTTCTTTTTCTTTGATTCGATGGTTGTATGTTATTGATACTTTTTCTTATATGATTCGTTGTAATTTTGATATTGCTACTGTTACTTTTCCCGATGGATCATGTAAGCCATAAGGCACCCGTACTTTCACTTCTACTGTGTTTATACTTTCTGGATGTATTGAATGCTTTCACTTTGCTTTATCTTCATTTTTGATATCTCTTTTCATTTTGGTATAACTCCCGCTTTCCCGAGATGGTTCCATGTTTGTCAAGACGCGGTGTATATTTTTAGCGGTTTCGTTGAGCTACATTGTCCAGTTACGCGATCTAAAGTGTCATTTTGTAGGCTCGGCCCGACCGACGAGTCGCATTTCGATTTAAATCGGCTAAGTCTTTTCCTTTTCTTTCGCTCTCCGCACAAATACGAGGACATGTTGATTTTTAAGTGTGGGGAAGGGGAATGTTCGATATGTATCTACACATTTGCTTAATTCGTAATGTTTCTATGCAAATAAGCTAAAATTTTCGAACACTTTTGTTTATGTTTTGTCCCGAGTAGGCAATTCGATTCAATGCTCGCTATTTTTATAGTCATTTAAGCTGTATATTATATGTCTGATAAGTTAGTTGTTTCACCTGACACTATTTTTCACGAGCCATAGTGACGATGAGCTATTTTATAAAGCTATACCCCGTTTTGGATTAGTGATTTCTAATTTTCTTATAAGTCATGTGCTTAGTGCTACGTATATATCGTGAGATTTATGATAGTTTGTATTTAGTTCCGAAGTATGACATACTGTGAATATCTAGAAGTTTGAATGTGATAAGTACACGTAACTATTGTCCAAAGTGAAAAAGTTGAAAAAATATGAATTAATTGGGTGTGTCGAAAGCTAGTCGATGATTTGAGTGCGATAGGGTATACCACGTATGTCCTATACCACTATGATGACTAAAAGCTCACTTACAGGTTAGGAAAAGTCGCCTTATGATTGGAGTAAGGTAGGGTATTATCTCGAAATGTCCTATTCTACTATGAGGGCAATAGCTTGTCCTAATGTGTGTTTAAAGTGAAAAGTTAAATCAACTAATGAAGTGTTATGAAATGTATATAAGACTAAGTTATCGCTCACCTTATCCCCAGTAAAACCGATGGATATGATGTAGGGATTATCCTATGAGTATTTCAAAAAGGCCCTAGATACATTCGATCATCTTTTTCGGGGTATATCACGTTTGTAGGGTGCATCTTATGAGTGTCATTTATTACTAGCCTACGAGGGGGTATTAGCTAGTTTTGCTTTGAGTTTCTCGAGTTTGAATTTAGTGGAAGTTTTCTATGGCTATGCACGCACACAATGGTGAACTTCTGATTTATTGGATATGTGTTATGCATGTTTAGATGTCTTTTCTTTTCTCGAGCCTAATTTTTGTTTTGTTTTGCTCGGGACGAGCAAAAGCTTAAGTGTGGGGGAGTTGTTAAGGGTGATTTTATACGATTTATAACGCTATATTCTATGATATTTTTCCCCGTATTCGTACTAAATTGCATAAGAAGCATGTGTTTAATGAATATATTGAGTAAATGATATTTCAAAAGAGTTAATTGCAAAATAGGTTGATTTATGTGCTCTAATTACGTTTTACGATTATTTGAGCGATATTACATTTAGTGGTGTTTTTATATGATGTAGATGCACTTTTCAAGGCTCAATTGATGATTAAAAGAGATAATGAAGGCATTGACAAGATGAAAAAGAGATAGAGATCAAGAAATCAAAATTACCATATTGACTCAAGGCGTCGTGTCCCGTCCCAGTGGGACGGGCGTTTCTTGAAATTGAACGAGCGCCCGTGAGATGGAAAGTTGATTCGTGAAGTTTGGGCGCCGAGGTGGACGCTGGTTGGACGAGCGCTTGATCATGACTCGCCCGATTTGAAGTTCATATGAAAGATTGGACGGGCGTTCAAGGATCCAGACGGGCGTCCGGTAGCCGACTTGCTGAAACCGACTTTAAAATCTATATATAGTCGGTCGTTTTCTCCACACAAGGATACAATACACTCATTATTCAAAACCCTAAACCTAGGGGCCGGCTTTAGGCTGCGTTTTTCTCCTTTTATTCCAGGTTTTATGCACTTTAGATCTAGATTAAACTAGTTACTTTTTATGCAATTGTTTATACAAATTTGAGTTGCTGAGGATGACCAGAGGCTAAAAGCTTCATCAAACGAGAATTGTGAAGCCGTCCAACGATTGTTGATTTCGTTTTCTTCGGTTGTACTGTGAGTTTTTATTTAAAGGTTGTTTCTTATTCGTGTTTATTAGGCTTAATTGCTTTTATATCGGAAGATCTGCATGTGTGATTGTTTATTGTTGATGGAAATCTTAATAAACCCTAGATCATCATGAATAAGAGTAGTAATTCGAATATATCATAACGGAAGTTAATAGGTTTAATTGCTAGATTATAAACGTAAAGTTTGCACCTTTGATTAGAAAACGCGTTAATCTTACATCGGAAGATAATAGATTAATAGATGAACTTTCTAAGGAATTAGGGTTCATGTTTAGATAAGGTGAATCACAACCTAGATAAGAACCACAATATAATCGAGACAGGGAATCAATGATTGTTGGATAGGTGGATCAATCCTCGTTTGTCCGTTATAAACTTGATTTAAATCCTTAAAACTTGAATTCGTTTAGTAGTTTACTTTTACTTGCATCTTAGTTTAGTTAGTTTAAATTGGTTCGCAGCCCGTATCCTTCCTAGCTTTGGATTATATCCTCTGTCTAGTTTTATCTTCTGTTCTGTTTGATGTTTATTCACTGTTTAGATTAGTTTCGTGACATAATTTAGGTTAGACAAAAAGGTAGAATCACAATCGTTTAGTTCCCCGTAAGATCGACCCGGTATCAACCTCTTTAGTACGATCCCTGCACTTGGGGAATACCGGATTTATAAATTTTATTACTTGTTGTTTCTCTTAGATAAAATCCGTGACACTCATATTTGTACGAATATGCATGCACTAAGAAGAACTAAAGAACTGAGGAAATGAGAGGTGGTCCTGCGCGTTGGGAATGGAGCAAGTGTTGCTGCACTAGCCGCAGGAGTTTATTTTCTTTCATTGCCCAGTGGGCTAGTACTAGAATTTAATAAAAGTTATTTTGTTTTTTATTTTATTTTAAAGCAACTTTATTTTTATTGAGAAACCAAATAAAGAGCTACAAAGTTCATTGCCATATCCCGGCCCGCCCCAAAATTACGTGATAGAGTGCATAGCATGGCCTCCTTAAACCCTATGTGTGGCAAACCCAGAGTAGGAAAATCCATCACATAGGGAAAAGTACTCGCTCTATGCACTCCCAATAAAATCCCTGCCCCATAAATAATTACATCAGCGGAAATCAAAGTGGAATAAATGTTATAACGTTGTCGTCTGCCATGTGTAGACGATCGAAGGAGATAAAGTCGAAGATCGCTTCCCACCCTCATCCGAACTTGCCTGAGCAACAGAAAAATGTGGTCCTCCCTGGTGAATTTTCGACATGACCGGTCCGTAAAGTGAGCAGCAACACCCATGTCAGAAGCTGTACCAAGTAAATGGGGTAGATCAAATACTAGGAAAAGTATGAGCACATCAGTTGGCAGCAAAAGCAACAAAGACACCTGGATTGCACCCCTAGCAATGCAGTAGGGGTGCGTCCAAAGGTAAGCACGATCGTGTACGCCATGTCCAAGAGAAAACGTCAGGCAAACTGCACAGCTATAATCTTTAGTGGGCTTCATCGATCTGCAAAAAGTGTGATACGCAGTATTTCTGCATTAGATGTTGAAGGATTTTCTTTTACGTTCAAGAATAAATGTTGTTCTTTTTCACGTGATGGAATTTTTTATAGTTCTAGCATGCTTAATTAGCAATGGTCTCTACATATTAGATATGAATATTCACGTACTTAATATAAGTAACAAGAAAGCAAGACAAATGACTTGAATGAATCCTACTTATGGCATTGTAGACTTGACCATATAAATTAGAATCGCATTTCAAAACTCCATAAAGATGGAATGTTGGATCAATTCGATTACGAATCGTTTGATACGTGCGAAGCTTGTTTACTTGGCAAGATGACAAAGTCACCTTTTAGTGGCAAAGGGATAAGATCCAATGAGTTGCTTGAGCTCATACATACTGATGTGTGCGGCCCAATGTCAATTCACGCCAAAGAAGGATACTCTTATTTTATCACCTTCACTGATGACCATTCTAGATATGGTTACATATACTTAATGAAGTATAAGTCTGAAGCCTTTGAAAAGTTCAAGGAATTCAGAAGCGAAGTGGAGAAACAACTAGGTAAAGAAATCAAAACACTTCGATCCGATCGAGGTGGAGAATACCTAGATGGAGAGTTTCATGATTATTTAAAGGAGAATGAGATTCTACATGATTGGACACCACCCGGAATGCCATAGATGAATGGCGTGTCTGAGAGGGGGAACTGCACCCTGTTAGACATGGTGCAATCCATGATGAGCTACGTAGTTCTCTCAAAATCGTTTTGGGGGTATACTCTAGAAACCGCATCCTATACACTGAACCGAGTTCCATCAAAGATGGTTGAGTCTACGCCATACGAGGTATGGACTAAGAGGAAACCGAGTCTGGGTCATCTAAAACCTTAGGGTTGTCCGACTTACGTAAAACGGATGATGCCTGACAAATTAGAACCTAGATTTGACAAATGTCTGTTTGTGGGCTATCCTAGGGAAACCAAATGGTACCAATTTTACCATCCTGAGGAACAAAAGGTGTTTGTTGCCAGGACTGGCCACTTTTTGGAGAAAGAGTTTATTATGGATAGGATCAGTGGGAGTAAGATTGATCTTGAAGAAATTCGAGAACCACTTACGGATAACAGTCAGTTGATGGAAGTAGAGGAGACACCACATGATATGATGCCAACCTCTACTGTGGACACACTAGCACCTCGAAGATCCACCAGGGAACGCCGTAAACCTAAAAGGTACACAGGCGTGTATCTCATGGAAGATGAGGACCCTAGAACTTATGAGGAGGTGTTATTAAGGCATGACAAAGAGAAATGACTAGAAGCCATGAATTCTGAAATGAAATCCATGAAAGACAACCAAGTTTTGAACTTAGTTGATCCACCCGAAAGAATAGTTCCTATAGGGTGCAAATGGGTCTTTAAGAGAAAGACCGATATGGACGGTAACGTGACTACCTGCAAGTCTAGGTTAGTGGCAAAAGGTTATAAGCAAAGACAAGGAGTTGACTATGATGAAACCTTTCGTCCGTTGCCATGATAAAATCCATTAGAATTGTGCTTGCTATTGCAGCATACCATGATTACGAAATTTGGCAGATGGATGTGAAAACAGCTTTCCTTAACGAGAACCTGTCTGAGGAAGTGTATATGACACAGCCTGAGGGTTTCACAACCAATGATGCCAGGATGGTATGTAAACTACAAAGATCCATTATGGATTAAAGCAAGCTTCTCGGAGTTGGATCTTCACTTTGATGAGATAATCAAACAGTTTGATTTCATCAAGAACGAAGATGAGCCCTGTGTTTACAAGAAGGTTAGTGGGAGTGTCATTGTGTTCCTAGTGCTCTATGTAGACGACATATTGCTCATAGGGAATGATGTGCCTATGTTACAGTCAATCAAAGCTTGGTTATCCAAGAACTTCTCCATAAAGGACTTGGGTGAGGCAGCCTATATTCTAGGAATCAAGATCTATAGAGATAAATCTAAGAGGTTGCTTGGTCTGTCGCAATCCACCTATATAAACAAGATGCTGAAGAGATTCAGCATGGAGCAGTCCAAGAGAGGATTGCTGCCCAAGTCACATGGGGTCTATCTGTCGAAAGGAATGAGTCCTAAGACAGAGGAGGATAAGGCGCAAATGAGTAAGGTCCCTTACGCTTCGGCTATTGAATCCATCATGTACGCCTTGTTGTGCACTAGAACAAATGTCTCGTACCCTCTTAGTATGACTAGTATGTACCAGTCCAACCTAGGTGATGGTCACTGGGTTGCAGTCAAGAATATTCTCAAGTACATGAGACGTACTAAGGATATGTTCCTGGTTTTTGGGAATGATGATTTAGTATTACGAGGTTATACAGATGCCAATTTCCAAACTGACAAAGATGACTTCAGGTCACAATCTGGATTTGTTTTCATGCTTAACGGTGGAGCGGTGAGCTGGAAGAGTTCCAAGCAGGAGACTACTGCGGACTCTACAACGGAAGCCGAATACATAGCAGCCTCAGAGGCGGCAAAGGAAGCAGTTGGATGAAGAAGTTCATTATTGAACTTGGTGTGGTTCCCTCCATTGAAGGTCCAGTGCCCCTGTACTGTGATAACAATGGGGCGATATCTCAGTCCAAGGAACCAAGGTCTCATCAGATGTCCAAACGTGTGCTACAGCGCTATCACTAGATTAGAGAGATAGTAGATAGATGAGATGTAAAGATAGAGAAAGTCCACATGGATGATAATATAGCTGATCCGTTAACCAAGGCGTTGTCACAAGCAAAGCATGAGAAACATGTTCACATGCAAGGGCTTAGGCATATGGGTAATTGGCTTTAGGCCAAGTGGGAGATTGTTGAATAGATGTCTTAAACCCAATCAGGTTGGACCGGATCCGACCGGGTCGGGTCATTTACAGTCTATTCTAGTTCATGTAATAACTTTATTATGATTAATAAAAGCACTTTTGTTATTATATATTGTTTATCTTCATGTTAATGGTTGTATATATAGTAACGTCCCTAGTGTCAAACTGTGATAGAGAAACCATGATAGTGATAATGGTTGATGAGATCTCTAATCACTTTAACAAGTTTGATACTTAAATGTTTTTAGTCGTATGTACTTTCAAATGGGACATTGATAGTATGATTAGACTAGCACGTATTGGATGTCTTCTATCTTGTAGAAGGTAGGGATAGATCTCATCTATCGAAGTGTTGAGACACTTGGACTGTATGTGGACGTGTATCAGAGAATGCGTACGCCAGACTGACCCACTTACATTAAGTGTCGCACTATGTGGCAGTTGTGTAATTATCCTTAAAGACCAGAGTCTTCATGGCATCACGGTGTGGATTGTCATATTTTGACACTATTGAGATTCCCCTATCCACGGGGCGATCATGCAGTAGTGATTGGGTGTGATACTGAAGCATGCGGAGTATACATGTTAGTTCGTCCGGGAATCGCGTATCCTATGATTGGGATTGAATATCCGAAATGGTCTTCTTATAAGGAATGTCTAGCTCTCGTGAATATTTTCAAAGTGGGGGTAAATGTGTTATTCCGAGAGAGCATGATATCTAGATTATAAGATACGATCATTAATGTATTGACACTCGAGATACGATTGTATGGATATTATTAATGCGATAGGATTGTAATTTACACGGTAACTGTTTTACATGAATGATAGTAGTCATTGCATTTGACTCTTGCGATGAATGAGGGTCACGATGTGTTGCTAGACGCTAACCCGTGATCATTAGGCGTGAAGGGCATTTTCGTAATTTGCACTTTGTGTCTACGACCAACATATTCGGAAGCCTATCGGGTCACACACATATGAACATCGAGTCGGATTAAAATGCGGTTATAGTTGATGACCAAATAAGGAAAGTTTATCTCTAGACTATAAAGGTTATAGCGGTAAATTAATATGGTGGTATTTATTTATTATAAATAAATAAAATATAAGATATTAATTATACATAAATTATATTAATTAAAGAATATTGCGGATGTCAAATGTTGGCAATTAGGGGCACCACATTCAAAGGTATAAGATACACTTGTATTGTGCACTTTAATTGATAAGATTATCATAATATTAATATTGACTATTAATTGATTTTGGAAAAATAGATTTATGGTAATAAGATAAATATAATGGATATAAGATAGTGGCAATATTTATTATAAGATAAGAGATAAATGAATTAAAACAATTTTCCTTATTTTATTGCGAAAATATTTTTCTCTTTCATCTATATTCTAGGAAGTTTCCCCTAATCAGATTATGGCTACTTGGGGCGCCACCTCCCCTATATAAGAAAGGGGTTGACTAGCTCGATCTTTTGTATATCACAATTTCAAGAGCTAATAGTTCTTGAGTAAAATAGAGTGCTTCTAGTAGAGAGTTAGAGAGAGAGAGAGAGAAAAATGCCGGTCTAGCATCCGGATTTTTCTAATAGCAATCCAAGGAGGATTCTGGCGAGGAGTTCGTGTGGATCAACGATTGAGGCGACGCAGCGTGCACGGGCTTGCACAGGACTACTCTCGCTTGATTAATGGTCAAAGCGACGATCTTATAGATCATCCAAGGTATATTCCGTCAAACTACTTAACGTGTTTATTGCATTAAACAGAGACGATCTAGAAAATGAAATCTAAAATTTAAATTCCGTCGCGTTAAACTAGCGATTTCCTAACAATAATTACCTCCCACCCTACCGCGCGCCATCGTCCATCATCACCTGTCAAGTTACATCTATCACCACCTACTCTGTCACCACCGCCCATCCCCACAACCTATCACATTGAGTCATTGACCACCACCCGCCGCCACCATCTATCCCACCATCAAGCTACCTGACCCGTCAACTCTACGCTCTAGCTAGGAATCATAGTAAGGTCACACCCGTCAACCACTTACCTTACCACCTTACCTGTCACTCCACATTTTGTAACCACATACCCAACCCTTTTCACCACCCATTCTACCACCATCTTGCCACCCACCCACTAATCTCTTCCGTTTGTTTTCGTCTATGCCTTACGTCATCTCCTTGTAACGAAACAAAATATATCAAAACCGAGTGTTGATTTCTTTATCAAATTCAATGATTAGACGATAAATCTCTTTCAATCTCAAGATATTAACATAAACATTCATTTAACCTTCGATCTTTTTACAACACTTGTATCATTACATTTCTTTACATATAAACAAACTAAAAGCAATTAATTTGAGTACTGTATTTCACAATTCAAATACAAACATCAAAACTATCTCATGCACTCTTCACACATCACATGTTTGGTAGCAATTTATGATAAAGTATAAATACAATAGGTCCCCATCTGTTAATCTTTAACTGGTCCTTCAATTTCTGTACTTCATTTCAGTTTTTCCATTATTAGAGGGACCTAGTAGCAATTTGATTGCAATCCAAATATAGAAGAAAAACTTTCCTCAGCTCTATTCACACGTGATGTTAGAAATATTTACATTAAAGGGCAAATAAAAGGTCCACTTTTTTGTATGGTCCTAAGAATTTGAATGTACGGGCTTTTTGACCAATTAAAAGCTGCAGACGGCTCGACTCGACGGCGTTCAAGTTTGACAATTAGCCTCTTTTTTTTAAGATGATGACAATTATCCATTTTTGAACTATATATAAAACACTTTACTCTATATAAATTATATATTTTTTGGTTTAATAAAAAATTTTAATTTAGGACATTAAGACAATTATGATGTATATATATAGAGAGATAAAGTATAGATAGAAAAAAAATGTATGATTTTGATAATTAAATCGGTTAATTATGAACAAAGGAAATAGCTTTTAAGGACATAAATGCCTTATATTTACACTATATTCAATAATGTAAATATAGGTTAAAAATGAGAAAAAATTCCATTGATTTCTTAGTAATATAAAACAAAACTAGAAAGTTTGAAATATCTAAAAATAGTAGTGTTGACCGAAGAGTACGTATAATTCTGTCGTAGGGCGTCCGCACTGCAAATATACACATGAAAATTTCAAGTTTTATGTGATTTTAACATAAAACCCTAAAATTTTAAATCTACATCCACGTATGTACGTAGTGTGTAGACACACTACAATAGAATTTTCCTATATTCAAAGTCTTGAAGAGTATGTAAACTTATTCGTTACAACTCTTTTAGTTTGAGTTTTTTGACGGGAAGCTTTAGGGTGGTAATTCCACGTGAAGTGAAGTGGCGCGAGAATTAATAAAACCATACGCTTTATATATTGAATATAACTGTATAGTTCTGATTAACTCACACGTCAATTCACTTTACGTTGAGTTACCACACAAAAATCGCTTTTTTCTTTTTAAGAAAAAAAAACCTTTTTTTTTAATAGATGAATACTCCCTCCGTTTCACAATAACTGATGCAGTTGTCAAAATATTTTGTTCCATTTTATGTGAGGCAGTACAATTTTTATTGCAACATTTATTATGTTTTTACTTAATTTACCCTTATTTATTACACTATGAGATATAAAAATGAAGGGCACATTAATTATATTTCATGACATTCTAGTCATTTCAATGTAAAAGTTAATACATTAACTTACCTTCTTAATATGTATAATTTTGACAATTGCCTCATATAAATCGGAACGGACGGAGTATATAAAGTCTTAAAGTGTTTGGCAGCAACACGTGTTTAGGCGGCGCTTTTCTAGTAGCACACAGCCACTTTGAGGTAAAATGCAGCCAATCGGCAATTATATTACTAATTCCGCCTTGAACTTTGAGCAATGTGGTCGTGCACGTGGGAACGTAGGCTATAATCTATAGAAATTTATTTTTAGGAGAAAAGAATTTTATATCCTAAGTAAATAAAATCACCTAGGGGTGTTAGGGTTACGGGTGCATATGATTTGGTTTCGTTTTTATGTCATTTTTATTTATTTTTAAGGTTTTAAAATTTACAAACCAAACTGAACCATATCTAGGTAAAACTATTTTATCTGATCTTGATTGACTTGACTTATTTATAGTTTTTTTTCCCGTTTTTTCAGTCTTATATATATGTGTGTACGGTGTATATATACAAACAAATGATATTATCATATTTCCAGTTAGGCTCATCAAATAAAATCATGCAAACTGTTTTATTTTATCTTGTTATAAGTTCTATTAGATTGGGTCACAACCTACGTGTGTGAGGTAGTTGGTTGAAATATTAAGAGATAATTACCGGGATATTACTTATTTACATATAATAATAATTAAGGGATTATTATTTACACCACAATAATTCTATACGTACACCACTCTACATGTGCATCACACCACAATATAACTGATTTTCCGTAAATGCGTTGTGAACATACTTTGATTAAAGACCCCATAATTAATATTGTTGATACACACACGCGCGCGCGCGCACACACACACACAAACACACGCACACACACACACATATATATATATATATATCCGGTTTGGTCCGGTTTTTATTTTAGAAAACCAAAACAAATTTTTTTTCACGGTTTGTTTTTTACAATACAAAAAACCATGGTTTATGTTTTTCGGATTTGGACCAGTCTGGTTCGATCAGTTGATTTGGTTTCTAATTTTTTCACAGGTTTGGTTTGGATTCTGGTTGGTTTTATTGTTGTCTTAATCCATTTTTCCAATTTTACACCATTTTTAAAACCAAATCATTTTTTACGGTTTCAGAATTTACAAGCCAAACCGAACCATAACCAGGTAAAACTATTTTATTCGGTCTGGTTTGAATTGACTTGGTTTCGGGTTTTTTTTCTCCCTTTTTTGTCTTCTATATATATATGTGTGTCTGTGTGGTGTATATACATACACACAACATGATATTACCATATTTCCAGTTAGGTTTGATCATATAAAATCATGAAACTGTTTTATTTCATCATGTCATAAATCCTATTAGGTTGGGCCACAATCTACGCGTGTGAGGTAGTTAGTAGAAATATTAAGAGATAATTACTGAGATATTACTTATTTACATATAATGACAATTATTGAGCTATTATTTGCAACACACTCAATCTACGTATGCACCACTCTACATGTGCTCCACGCCACGGTAGAACTGACTTTTCATAAAAGCATTGTGAGAAGCGACTTAGATTAAAGACCCCCATAATTAATAGTGTTGATACACACACATATCTATACGTATCTATATTCTGTACACACGTACATATACGTGTGTGTAAATATATATATATATATATATATATATATATATATATATATATATATATATATATATATATATATACACACACACACATGTAAATATATATATACACACATGTGAATATTAAAAAAACACACACACATACATACATATATTTTTTTTAGATCGTGTCATCCCCGAATATATATATTTATTTTTAGATCGTGTCATGCCTGATATTTTTTAGGTACCCACGTACAATTTCCATGTTATTCTTCTTAAAAATTTTTTTTTGTTTATACTTAACCATGTATTGTTACATGTACCCCCATGTGCAATTTTTCCACGTACCCTTGTGTTGTTACATGTACCCTCGTGTAATTTTACACGGGCTACCTAAAAAAATTTCAGGTCTGATACGACCTGAAAATAAATACGAAGGGATACATCAACCAGTTTCATATTTTCTCCATCTTACTTACCCCTAACCCAATTCACCCCATATCGTCTCATCCTCACTCATTGTAACCACTCTACCTCAAGAATATCACTCTACTCAATCACCGCGCCCTGCCCGTTCCACTACCCTCACCCCACCCTACACTTACCACTACCATCACCTCACCATACCCTAACCATACCACATCACCACCACAATCTTATCATTCAACTAACCACCGTAGCTACCTCTGCAACATTACTCCATCACTTTTACGCTCACCCAACATGATCTCACCCAACTTTTACTCCTGTTAACCAGTAACCACCATATCCTTACCTAACACCTCCACCACAACCTTATAAGTTACACCTCATCGCTCCCGACACCATCTCTGCCTCAATTTTCCACCTTGACTCGTCTTAACCACATCACCCTCTCATTTACCACTCTTATTACCCTTAATTACACATACCACCTCATATTACTCACCCCACCCACTTTACCCTCCCCTCACCTCAACTTAACCTAACCACCCCAACTCGCAACTTTCACCCATCCCCACCACCCCTACCACCTCATTTATCGCATCTACCTCACCACCCCTAAATCATCCTATCCTCTCACTCTCCTTACCCCCTCCTCCCACACTCACCCTACTCTACTACCTCATTCCCCCATATCCCAACAATTTGTCACACACCATGTATCATATAATGGAATCTTATACATTTTATTACATCATGTGTTAAACGCGGCAATGATGTTTCCATTATACATCTAAGAGGGTCGTACGGGGAATGGTTAAAAAAACATTCCATTTTTTATATATTCTCTAAATTCTGGCAAATTAACTTATGTTTTAAAGAGAAAGCTTTGCTGAGTAATGTAGAAATTACTCTACCATTGATCAATGGAATTTTGTTAATTAAATTAAATAATTTCATGTACTATTCAAAATCACATTAGTTATCATAAAAAAAAAAAAAAATCACATTAGTTTCCTTCTGAATATAAAAAAGTGGGAAGGTATGCGGATTTTTTTCCCCTTTTCTTAGTTACTCATCATAAGTACGTGTGACTTGTTAGATAAGGGATTTAGTGGAGAAGTCAATAACCCGTATGTAACCCCAACATCAATCATTTGTTATATTTTAATTAAATAAATATTAAAATTCAAAAGAAACCCAAACAATTTAATGGGAATCTATTTTGCACATTACTACTCTCATCATTATATGACATGAATACATGATTTTATTAGGTGTGACAATTAAGCAACGACTCTTCTCAACATAATATATATATATATATATATATATATATATATATATATATATATATATATATATATATATATATATATATATATATTGCTATGGTTATATTGGAAGACCACGTAAGAAACACATGGATATGAATTAAGGATTGACTTAAGGCCTAAAGAAAAAGTGTGGAATATTTTAATTTTCAACCAGCTAAATATTACTTATGCCCCATATTAATTAATATGGCCGGCCCTGGCATATATTGGGTTTAAGACCAAGTCCCTGAATTGGATCTTTTAGTTGAAATGTTTTTTTTTTTTAAAACATACTTTTCACGTTTTTAACATCCGTAAATACAAAATTCAATTTATTGATAGTCTCAAAACATACCTACAAAGTAGTCTTTTGGGCCAAGTAAAATTTTTTATTGGGACATTTTGTTAGATATTTTTTTCATAAACATTTTTTGTAATCTCTTGCATATGAGTTGTCGAACGAAATAATGTTATGGCAACGGGGTTCGACAAAAAATTTGGCCTTTAACAAAAAAAAATAAGATTAGATCGGATTGAATCTACACGATTTTTTTTTCTTTTAATGAAACATGTATCTGCCAGCCTCCAAGCACTACTTGGGGCAAGAACGCAGTCTCTCTCTCTGGCCTCACTATAGGGCCGGCCCTATTAATTAAGCACACTTAAAAACACCATTTTCTTATTAGATGTCATTTTAAAATAATTGTTTGCCAACTACTGTTGGTCTTCGTTGTAGGGGTATTGGAGATGATATATACATATTCAATCTGCTATAGGTGCAGGAAATCAGTATGACACTGTTTATTTGGATGTGAGGTTCCTTATGCACTTTGTAAAATTTTTCCAAATGAAAAATATTGGCAAAATTTGCGTGTTCATTCACTTCTTGATTTCTTTGATTACCAATGAGACAAGAGGAAGAGCAACAAATAATTCAGATTTTTTTTTTTTTTTTTTTCTGAATATCTGGAAGTCACGTTGTGCTTGGTTGTATAATAGCAAGGAAATTCATTTGAATTCGATTATGGCTAAATCAATGGTGGAAGGAGAAGAATATTTTCTGGCCGTCAAAAACTAAGTTATGCTGGCCAATGGGGCGCCTCTAAACAAATTTTGGCAACCTCCCTCCCCAGATATTGTTAAGTTCAATGTCGTTGCTAAGTTTGGCACAGGCACAACTGTTGTTGGTGGTCTGCTTCACAACTCTCAAAGGAATATTATTAATAGTTTCTCTATGCGACTTGATGGGGATATGAGGTTCTGATCGATGAAGCTCACGTCATTTACCATTCTCTTTTGTAAGCTTTATCTTGGGGTTTCTTGAGGGTAATCTTTGAAGGCGATTCACTCACTATCCATTATAGACTTTTGTCTCTTTCGGAGGATATCTCGCCAATCGGAAGTATTATTAATGATTAATGACCGACCGACCAAAATTATTAGTTTAACAAGTTTATTTGTTTATCAATAAATGAATAATTTATTCATTTATCGATAAATTAATATTTATTACTTTATAAAGAAATAATTAATATTGCATATAGTCTGTAAAATGAAGAGACAAATATTAATTAAAATGCTTGGAAAGCTAGAAAGATTATAAGAATTTGTGCTCTTGGATTATTATCGAAATCAAAAATGAAAAGGGTTCAATTCTTTATAAATAAGTACACAGTAGAACATAATTTACAACCACATATTGTACGTGTATCTTGTTTTCCCAATGGCTTCTCATCATTTCAAAGGAGTTAAGAAAATAACTCTAACAGATGAGCAAAGGAGAGCATTATGTGAGCATAAGAAGGAAAATCCTTCTTTTAGTCAAAAAGATTTGCAATGATGATGAGAATGATCCTGAACCGGACGATAGTTCGGTTTTACCCAATGTTTCATCGAAAGAAGCCTTTCAAACAACTATCACCTTACGTAACTACTTTTACTACAAATACTGAACAAAATATTCACTGAGTTGTGTATGCTTTCTACAAAAGTAAAGATGTGATCGAATTTGGTTTAGCCACTAAGAATAAACAAGTTACTCTAGAAGCATATTTTTCAGAAAATATGAAGTGAAATGTGAAATTTCGAAAATATGTAAGTTTAATATATAAATTTCTAACTGGAATTATGTATTTATTATTTTATATTTTATTAGAACTTTCTTGTATTCAATTTCTTTTTATTACTTAATGCATTTAGCGAAATTATTACTTTAGTACACATGCCCAAGTCGGGACCGGAAGAAATTATTATATTGGTGAGGATATTACTTTGTCGGATATTCATTTATCGAGAGTTTACTGCAACTTTGACACATACCTCACATTGTGTTTAATAATACCACTTTACCCCTAAAAAGGAAGATAATTACAATTTACCACACCGGTTTAATAGGCTTTTTCCAATTCCTAATCTTTTTATCATTTTGACAACTTTTTGCAATTGAAATTATCAAAGTTAACGTCCCATTAACCAAAAGCATTCACGTGCATAACATTTTTGTACTAAAGACAAGACATAAAAACATAATCGATTCAATTATCAAAAGCAATTAACATACAACACCCACCAAAATTAATATAATCATGACAAGTTGTTTGCAAAGCAAACTCTCTTTGTTTTCTTTAATCTCTCCGCCAATGCCTTTTAACTAATAAAGATAATTACAAAACGACAAGAAAAAAAAAGATATAATTTCCTATGTAGACTATGATTCTATTTTGCTTATAATATATGGAGGGTTTTATAAGCTTATATTATGACAAATGGCTGGAGGAAAAAAGATAAAAAGGAAAACGCGTTGGATTAAAAAACAAAAGATATAAGCCAAACAAAACTAAACGTGCGTAAGGGAAGGTTAAAGATAGAGATATTATTAGGGCTAATTATTTAAAAGGACTGATTTTCAACTTATTAGGGGTAATAGGACACTCCGAAATCTTATTTAGTTATAAGGACATTCTAATTTTAAAAGGAAACTTATTTAGTTATATAGGGACATTCTAATTTTAAGTGGATAAAGAAGGAAGAAAAAAAAAAAAAGGAAAAAAGGAAAAAAAAAGCTCTCAAAGGAAAAAAAAAAAACCACACGTTCAAAGCAGTTTTTTTAATTTTTTTTTAATTCACCATATGTCTAAACGTCATATATTTTGATCTAAAACTCGGATCATCATAATTTTTTCACTAAAATTCATATTTTTCGTCTCCTTTATTCTAAAATCAAATTTTATATTTTTCCGAATACATTTCAAAAATCAATTTTTTTCTTCATAAAAATCGACGTGGCGTATTGATCACCGTCATACATTGACAACCGACATCCATTAACCACCCCGATGCAATGACCGCTGCGATTCATTGAATACCATGATGTATTGACCGCCGCGATCCATTGACAACTTTGATCAGTGGCATCTCATTGTATAAGTCATCAATGTCACTGCATCTGACATCAATGTCACTGCATCTGACATCAATGTCACTGCATAAGTCAACAATGTCATCGCGCATAAGAAAAAAAAAAGAAAAAAGGGAAAAAAAACGACAGCGAGTTTTATTTTATTTTTATTTTTAAATTCATCATATTTATAAACGTCATATATTTTGATCTAAAACTCGGATCATCATAATTTTTCACTAAAATTCATATTTTTCGTCTTCTTTATTCTAAAATCAAATTTGATATTTTTCCGAATAAATTTCATAAATCAATTTTTTTCTTCATAAAAATCTACGTGGCGTATTCATCACCATCATACATTGACCATCTACCCCCGATGTATTGACCATCGGGATCCATTAACCACCCGATGCAATGACCGCGCGATTCATTGAATACAATGATGTATTGACCACCGCGATCCATTGACAACCTTGATCGGTGACATCTCATTGTATAAGTCATCAATGTCATTGCATCGACATCAATGTCACTGCATCGACATCAATGTCACCGATCGACATCAATGTCATCGCGTAAGTCATCAATGTCACTGCATAATCGGCAATGTCATCGCGATAAGCCCGCACCACCAAGATGATCATATAGGGCACTCTTGTCAATCTCTTGATGATGGTAACTCTTGCACACATAGTAAAACACACTTTACACTAATAGGCCACCAGATTAACTATCACCAAAGAACCCAACCACCAAAATCCACCAACCATAATTGTTGTAAGCACACCATGATTATCCCCACCATTAACCACAATCGATGAGAATATAGTGTGATCACCCACACAAATAGCCATATACACAAAAACAAGGTCGAAAGCTATCATGGTCCTCGCCTTTAACAATTGATAGCTCTTTTCATAGTTGCAAGCTCATAAACCGGCTCCATATAGAAACCACGCTAGCCAAATGCCATAAAGCACTTATATCGACCTGCAACCTAAGAAACAGGACAAAGACGACCATAAGAGAAAAGAAAAACAACCCCAAACTATGAGTATCCACGTCTATTATATAAGCGACACGAAACCCAAAAAGACTTAATTGTAAGCCACCATGGTGAGTGAAACCCATAAGAAGGTAATAAAGAGCCTCCTAGATCGTGCTTGTCTTTGCGAAAGCAAAAAGGACTATACCATCTATTATAAGCACCCAAATACATCATCAACTAATTAGTAAAACACAATCTATGAATGCTCTGAATGTTTCTCTAGATGTGTTATTGTGTCATTGCTTGACATCAATGTCAACTGCATAAGTCATCAATGTCAACTGCATAAGTCATCAATGTCATCGCATCGAGACATTAATGTCAACGCGCATAAGTCAACAATGTCCTCAGCATCACTCATCAATGTCATTCCATCAAGTAGCATGTAAATCGAGAAAAATATTTCTTAATTCGGTACTTCTTGAGCTTACACTTGTACTTGGGATAAACACTCAAAAACTTATCATACGCATCACTAAGCATAGGAATTGATTCTTCGAGAAAAATCTTCTATCGACCAAAAAGGCGTTAGCCCGCAAAAATTCTTTACGGGCATGGAGCCTGGCTAGAGATCTTGAGGATGTTCCTAAGTTTTGATCATGATTAGAAGGTTTTGAATCAATGGCATGTGATTTTACAAGAGACCCATCTTCAGAGGCCTCTTGAAGAGCTTCCCTAAGTCTATTTTCTTGTGTATTATTGAGATTTTGATGTTTTTTCTTCTTACCTTCTTTCTTTTTTGTCGAACTGAACCTTCTCCTTTTTGACTGCCCCTTTTTTCCACAATCATAGATGCACAGCGGGATATAGGCTTCCATACTGAAAAATGCATTAATTCAAATATCCTCAAACCCAAGATCTGATTAATTACCTGAAAATGGTTCCCTTTTCACATGTTAACCATTCAAAGAACTACACAATCAACAACTTCTTCATTCTCCACTTGGGCAGAAACAACAAAACGACACTCATTTCAAACCTGAAACACTGATTTAAAACACGAAAAGTTTTTTTTTTTTAATCAAATAGCGCACGAAGAAAGGTGTCGATTAAGAGGAGAAATGAAAATGATATCGACATTAAAAACAAAAATTACAAGTGTAATTTAACTATGAAAAAAAAAAAAATTTCAACACCTACCAATGTATGTCAAAACAGTTGAATGAAGTTTGAAAATCAGCAGAGACCCACTAATGATTCCAAACCCTTATTTCAATGCCACCCACTTTAACAACTCAAAAGGTACACAGCTCACGAAATCCTTCAACCGCAGAAAAGAAACAAAACGAACAAATTATTAAAAAGAATTAAGAAGAAAAAGTGACGGAACAGATGGATTATGTTAATAACCCCAAAGTATTTTGACTCTTCTTTTTCTTCGCGGAGGTAGAAAGACGGTGGGATTTCCGGAGAAATACAATAGCGATAGAAGGCGGACAAGAAACGGTACAAACATAAGCATTAGCAAGAAAGTCGATGGGTTTCGGAAGTAATGTCGATGAGGAAAAGAAAAAAAATAGATTGTCCTTATAACCGAATAAGTTTTTTGAGTGTCCTAAATGATTATTAAGTCTCTAACGACGGCCTTATAACTAATATCCACATATTATTATGGTATAAATGTTCTAACAAATTGTATTAAGTGACGTAAATTCGTATTACTTTATTTTTCACATTCTACACATATAGTCAATGACGGAGCCATGAATTAGATCACGGATGGGCTAGTCGATTATATTCGGAATTGGGTGAAATTAATTAAGATGTATTGATGACTTAAGTTGAATTATATATGTTTTTGGTGTAGTTTTTTTTTTTTCGTTGGGTGGGATTAGCCATGCATGTAGCTACGTCTGTGCACGTAGTATTTAGTACATCTGAGAATTCTTAATTGGCTAGTTGTAAATAGCCCCAGGGCTGTGGACAAATGATTATCCCGGGCCTACACCGAAGTATTGGCAGTGATTTTAAAATCTCGCAGAATGGGATACGATGAGATAGAATGCAAAGACAGGGAGCAGGTTACCTACTCTTAACGTTCAAAGCGAGACTTTTTATTCTATATTCTTTCAAATTAAGAAATAGAATTTTAAAGAAAAAGAATAAAATTAAATAATAAAACAAACCATGGATAAATCCAAGCGACCTTTTCTTAAATCAAAACGACCTTTTAAGTGGCGTTTGTCTCCTATTCAATCGGGGATCAAATTTCTTATAGAAATATGAGTTTAATTAGTCGATTTATTAGCGAACAGGGAAAAATCTTATCGCGACGAGTGAATAGATTGACCTTGAAACAACAACTTTTAATTACTATGGCTATAAAACAAGCGCGTATTTTATCTTTGTTACCCTTTCTCAATAATCAGAAACAATTTGAAAAAACCAAGTTAACCGATAGAACTACAGGTCTTAGAAACATAATTAAAAGGGTTTACTCTTGAATGATAATTTCAATCCATGGTAAAAATTGAAAAAAAAATTTATTCTCCAACCCAAAGGGCTTCCATTGTTTGTCTATATAGATTCATGAATGATGTAAATCGAATACACAGAAGGCTGCATGTCCCGTCAATATATATTCGTGAAGGATGTAAATCGAGTATTATGCATCAGTGTGTAGAAGACTGCATGTACATATTTTTGCTGAAAGAAGTCGATCCAGGGGATCGAACTTTCACACCCCACCCAAGGGCGGAGCCACCTTTAAACTAAGGGGTGCTAAGCCCGCCCGAAAAAAAAAAATATTACCCTATAAAATACGTATAGTCCAGTTTGATCCATAAAATATTCTTAATCCAGCCCACCCGACGAATTCGATATAATCCATTAGCCCACCACACTTTAAAATCCTGGCTCCGCCCTTGACCAAGGGCGGAGCCACCTTTAGACTAAGGGGGGCTAAGCCCACCCGAAAAAAAAATATTACCCTATAAAATACGTGTAGTCCAGGTTGATCCATAAAATATTCTTAATCCAGCCCACCCGACGAAATTCAATATAATCCATTAGCCCACCACACTTTAAAATCCTGGCTCCGCCCTTGACCCCAACTCAAAGAAAAGACTGTTAATACAACACCCTCGGCCTTTTATCATTGAGTTATGCCCCTTTGGCCAAAAAAATTTGTAAGAGGCAAGATCTTTACATTGTGATTTGGGTTCTCTTCTTTCCGTGTATCTTGGTTCGCCAATAAGTAGAACTACTCTTGACATACTGTTATTGACAAAATTGAAGGAAGTTGGTTGAGTGGAAAGCGAGGGAGATTGACAGTGTTGGGAAGCTTGCCTTTGTACTATTTCTTCGTCTTTTTTTTTTTTTTGAGGGCGTTTCTTCGTCTTTTTAATGCTCCTATTGTTGTGATATGTACCATTGTACAAATCAGAGCGATATTTTTTTAGTTAGGGCCAGTGATGAGTGATCTATTACTTGGGTTTTTCGGAATACTATTATCAAGCCTAACAACTTGGGGGGCCTTGGGGTGGTGGCTCGGGGATTAAAAATGAGGTTATTTTAGGGAAATGGTGATGGAGGTTTGAGACCGTAGATGGATCGTTGTGGAATAAGGCTGACCATTTCTTTATTAGTTAAGCGGCACTACTACAAAAAAAAAGCATAAGGATAACAATTTTAAGTGTGATATATTCATTTTAGTCACAGTTTCCAAAGTATGGCATATTGAGATGTGACATAAAGTATTTTAATTCATTCACATTTAAAAATTATGATTTATTATAAGTGTTATCACACTTGAAAACCGTGATCTATTATAGTTGTTATCACACATAAAAGCTGAGATCAATTATAATTTTAACACATTTAAAAACTGTGATCTATTTTAGTTGTTATCACACTTAAAACCGTGATCTATTATAGTTTTTATCACAATTAACAATCGAGATTTATTACAATTTCAATACATTTAAAAACCGTGAACCATTTTAGTTGTTATCACACATAAAAACTGAGATCTATTATAATTTCAATCACACCTATAAAAGTGTGATCATTCTTTTTTTTTTTCAAAAACGAAATACATGCACACACATTTTTTTTTTGCTTCAAGTGGGACTTGAACTTAGATACTCCGGATTAACAAGTCACACTAATTACCACTGGACCATTGCCTTCTTTCTTCTTGTTTTTGTCTCAGTTTACTAAAACTGTGATAATAAAAACCGTGATCTATTTTAGTTTTTATCACACTTAAAAATCGAGATATATTATAATTTCAACAGATTTAAAAACTATGATCTATTATAGTTGTTATCACACTTAAAAACAGTGATTTATTATAGTTATTATCACACTTAAAAACCGTGATCTATTATAGTTGTTATCATCTTAAAAACCGAGATCTATTATAATTTCAGCACATTTAAAACAGTGGTCATATGGTTAAAATATTTGTTGAGCTCTGTGATCTATTTTAGTTGATATCACTTTTAAAAACCGAGATCTATTATAATTTCAATCACGCCTAAAAAAGTGTGATCATTCTTTTTTTTCAAAAACGAAATGTACGAACACACATTTTTCGTTCCCAGTGAGACACGAACCTGAATACTCCGGATTAAGGAGCCAAACTAATTACCACTGGGCCGATGCATACTTTCTTCTCGTTTTCGACCAAACTAAACTGAGATCTCATTATAAAATATCATATTATTTTAATCACACTTAAAAACTATGATTGATTGATGTTTTTATCTCAGTTTTCCTAAAAACCGTGATAATAAAAAGTTAATGTGTTCATTTTACTTTCTTTGTCTCGATTTTTTAAAAACTAAGATCTTTTTCATTTAAAGTGTGACATTATCCTTTTGTAATAGTGAAATAAAATCAACCACACCTAAAAACCGAAACCTAAATATAAAATATCTAACCATTTTAATCACAGTTAAAAACTGAGATTTATTGGTATAATACATCTCGGTTTATTAAATGACTGTGATAAAAAATTTAAGTGTGATATATACATTTTCCTTGTCTCAATTCTTTTAAAAGTGTGATCCTTATCATTCTATACGTGTGATCTACGTCTCTTTTTGTATTAGTGGATATAATTTGTCTCACTTATGACAAAAATATCATACGAATTCAATCACAGTTTAAAAATGAGATTAATTGATATAATTTATCTCGTTTTTTCAACATCCGTGATAAAATTTATCATACCAATTCAGTCACAATTGAAAAGTGTGATTGAATGGTATAATTTATCTCGCTTTTTCAATAACTCAGACAAAAATATCATATAAATTCAGGCACTGTTTAAAAATGAGATTGATTAATATAATTTATCTCGGTTTTTTAATAACCGTGACAGAAATATCATATCAATTAAGTCACATTTTAAAAATGAGATTGATATATTTAACTTATCACAGTTTTTCAAAAAGTGTGATAGAAAGTTGTAAGTGTGATATATATATTTTCTTGTATCGGTTATATTAAAAGTGTGATTGTTATTATATTTTATGTGTGACCTATAGCATATTTTGTAGTAGTGTGGGGGTTTTGCAGGCAATGTCAGGCATGGGGAAATGAGAGAGTATAGAGTGTGATTCTTTGAGATGTCTTCAACATTCATAGAAAATGCGTAAGGCTCAACAATTCTCTTGATCAGAATAGGGTGTGGAAATAATATTAGATTCTGGAAGGATGCGTGGGTGGGGGGAAGTGCTTTGTATGTTTGCCTTGTGAGGCTCTATCATATTGCGGAAGGAAAAGACGTTTGGTGTGCGAGAGAGGGTCTTACGTGAAAAGGGTCTTTTTTTGGAGAGGGTTTGGGAATGAGAGTTGGATTGGATAAGAGGATTGAGAGAGAGCGAGCTTGTAAATTTATTGTCTTACCTCTTGGTTATCATCTATTCATATTGTTGTAGATAAATGTGACGCTCATGTTTGGAACTTGAATTTCAAAAGGTGCTTACTCCGTTGCTGCTCTCAAAGAATTAATTCTAAAAGTTTCGAATAGTGGTAACTCTTCTTCCATTGTAATCAGGGGCGGAGACAGGAATTGTAAAATTCCCGGTTCAATTTCTAAGAATAAGTGTTAGAAAAAAAAATTCTTGCTTCATTTTCTTTGAGAAAGTGTTTGAAAAAAAAAAAATCACAAAGATATAATTAAGAAAAGTGTCGTCTTTTATGATAATGGAAAAACAGGGAATAGCCAATATTTTTTACATTTGAAATTGGATAATAACATATTGGATCGCATTTTGTACTATCGTTTTTTTAATTCTATCGTCAATATTTCATCTCGCCACTTTTGTCCTTTGTCCTTATCTTCTTTTTATACCAAAAAAGTGATAAAAAAAAATGTTAAAATGTGTTCAATTTGCTAAATAATATTAAAAAAAAGACAATATATTAGATGAGAAATATATACTAAAAAGAGGAACTAGATTAAAAAAAGGTGTGTGGGGGCGGGGGGTTAAGAGTTGTTTTAGAAAAACAAAAATAATGAACTAGATTATGGAAAGAGAGAAAGAAATATAAGGAACAAAATGTTTTTTAAAAAAAAAGTTAAGAAAGAGAGAAAAAAATGTTAGATGTGTTCAATTTGCTAAATAATATAAAAAAGAGACAATATATTAGAAAAGAAATATATATTAAACACAGAGAGGAAATACTACGGTCCAGTCGGTATAAAAAACTGGACCATCCAGTTTACCGTTAGATCAATATTTAATGAATGACAAGCATCAGATTGATTTGACATATTATTACAAATTGTGTACCATAAAAACAATTAACCTGTTAAATAATTAATACTGGCAGAACTGCCGATTCATTAGCCAATTTTGTGTGGGAGCTAACAGTGGTGAAGGTACTCCGTCCTTTTTCTGTCTCGTTTTTTTTTTATTTTAATTATCTTGAGAGATTAAGGATCTGCATTTCGGTTATCCAGATAAATGCTATAAATGCAGCCACAGAAGCAGCTTGCTTTATTTTAAGCGCAGATGAAATGAAACAGTGAAAAATCCCAAGGAAATGCTCACAAAATACAAGTAGGCTAGATGTATTTAACCCCCTTTTGTTCAATCTATCTAATAATTTTTTTTTTTTGTTTGAAAGAATAATTTTTTCTTTTAAAGTGCTCAAGGGAAGCAGCAGCAAGTGCCATGGAGGTCGTGGAAGGGGAATGAGAAGGCGTTAGACAACATGATTCTGCTGCTCGTTCGAATTTCTAGTTGTGATCTTGTCCGTTTTGTATTACTTCAGAAATGAGATCAGCAGAGTATGGAGAAGAAGATGAGGATGAGGTTGGAAGAGGAGAGGAGCCAATTGACGATCAATCGTTTTTTTATTAAACAAATTGTTTACTGGTTTAGGAGGTTAAATAATTGATTAGGTGTGTTATTGTACACACTAATTATGGTGTGTCAAAAAAATGATCCAACGTACGTAATTATCTATATATTTTTTCAACGGCAGAGATGAGAGACCTGATAATTGAGAAATTTGATCAGAAATTTCTCTCTCTAGACAGAGGAACAAAATGTTAAAAAAAAAATAAAAAGTTATTGCTTTGGAAAAACAAAAATAATGAACTATAATATAGAAAGAGAGAAAAGAATTATAAGGAACAAAAATGTTATAAAAAAAAAGTTAAGAGTTGCTTTGAAAAAAAACAAAAAAAAATGAACTAGAATATGGAAACTTGGAAAGAGAGAAGAAATACAAGGAACAAAATGTTTTAAAAAAAAAGTTAAAAAAGAGAGGAAAAAATGTTAACTGTGTTCAATTTGCTAAATAATATAAAAAGAGACAATAAATTAGAAGAGAATATATATTGAAAAGAGGAACAAAATGTTAAAAAAAAGAAAAAAATTATAGTTGCTTTGGAAAAACAAAAATAATGAACTAGAATATGGAAAGAGAGAAAAGAATTATAAGGAACAAAATGTTAATAAAAAAGAAAAGTTAAGAGTTGTTTTTTTTTTTCTTTTCTTTTTTTGAAAACGTTAAGAGTTGTATTGGAAAAACAAAAATAATGAACTAGAATATGGAAAGAGAGAAAGAAATATAAAAAAAATAAATTGCAGTTCCTGTGAGTTCTATAAACAGGAGAGAGGTATTCCTACCAACTCTACTACGCCTAATGTTTTAATTTTTATATAGAAGTTGTGGCTTATCATCGTACACTGCTTAATAATCAGGGGTAATATAGTAATTTTAAAATAAAATTTGAGGGGGGCATATGCCCCCTGCCCATACTAGGTCCGCCCATGATTGTAATTCCTGATTGGCGTTGAAATGCTTGGATGCCGTCAAAAGTAAATATCTTTTGTTGGAAAGCAGAACTTGATCGAATATTGACAAAGGTAACTTGATCGACCGTTTATGTTGGAAAGCAGAACTTGATCGTCAAATGCATGGGGTTGCTCTTCATTGTGTGCCTTGCCCACTTTGCGATTTGAGTAATGAAAAAACCTCTCACATCTCTCTTTGTTTTGTTGTTCTTTTTATTTATTTATTTATATCTATTTGACGCAAGCTTTTCAATCGGTGTTCAATTTCAGCTGCTATCCCGAGGGTTTGGAAAGATTTTCGTATCTTTTCTCTATTGGTCGTGCACCATAGGGATGATCGTTGAGTTTGGGACGTCATCAAGATGGTGGTGATGTGCTCTATTTGGACTCAAAAAAATAACATTGTATTCAACTCCAAAGATTCTACAATACATTAAACTTTTGAGGAAATTAGATTTCATAGTTATGTTTGGGTAAATGGTAGAAACGATTAAGTTGGTGTAGACTGGGATGTTTGGAGGTATAACTCTCTCTATCTCTATATATATGTGTGCGTGTGAGCAAGTGCAACAAGGTCTTGTCCGTGTTTCTCATGTTTCCAGTGCTGATCAGCTCGATGATGCCCTCTCCAAACCCGTCAGCCGACTTCTTTATCAACATTTCAAGTTCAAATTGGGTCTTCTCTTCGCAGTCCTACTTGAGGGGTCGTATTAGGATATTAACATTAATATTATTATATTTATTATATTATTGTATTTGTCCATATATGCAATTATACCTATAGTTAGGACATCCATGTATTTGTATTTATATTTGTGTACAATGCTCACAAATCATTCAATGAAAAATAATTTCTACTATTATTCTAGCACCATCTATATATATATATATATATATATATATATATATATATATATATATATATATGTGTGTGCAAGGCAAGCATATTTTTTTTTTCAAAACATTTATCAACAAAGCTTATAAAAGTCGAACTTGAGTTTGGTCAGGAACGGCTTTATTCGTATACATCAGTAATCTCAATGAACCTGGCTACAAATAATCACCACATGAAAAGGGAGGGCATATAAGTCATCACATACGTAAGAAATTGACATTTTGGTACTAAGATGTTTTTTATCCAATAGTTGTTACAAGCATCTTCAATAATTCCTTTCTAATTATTGGTCTCCACGTCCCAAATAAAAAACCTAAATTGATGCTTTTTTCTGGACCTTTCTTGCTAATTATGAAATGACTTGAAACATTGTCTATCAATTTTATCACTTTATCACTTGGAGAATTTATTGCTGAGTTGAACCACTTAAACCACTTTGAAAAGTTCCATCAAAATAAATAAATAAATAAAACACCTTTGAAAGGTGATGGATTCTAATTTAAGAGCCTCAAATGATCTACCTATCTTAATCACATTTAATCACAAGCTTGCTACCTTTACAATTATTTCAAAGTAGGAATATTTGTTTTTATATATTTGAGGAAATGTTGGAATAATTTATTATATAACAGGATAACAAATAACTACTTATTTTACTAGTATTACATTCATATATATACATGTGCGTCCCTATGTGAACGGGCCCCGGCAAAAAAAAAGAAAAAAAAAGTAAAGGAACATTGATCCGGCAAGTTTTTAGCCCGTGAGAGGTGGATGTGATTCTTCAGACTCCTGTTGCTGGCCCTTCCAACCCAGATAGACGTATTTGGCATTATGATCGGAAGAGGTGCTATACTGTTAAATCAGGCTATTTCTTAGCTTTGAGCTCGCGTGGGGGGTTGTACTCGGCTGCCAGTGGGTCATCCTCTACTGGGGCGGAAAGAGTATGGCGTGATGTTTGGTGAGTGATTGTACCTCCGCGAGTCCAGCACTTTCTGTGGAGGTGCATGCAGGGTTGCTTACCGATCGGGGAAAACTTCCTCAAGCGAAAGCTTGGGGATGGGGTTTGTTTGGCATGTGGACGGGAACGGGAAACTATGCGTCATGTCTTGTTTGATGATGCTTGACTATGCTAAGGCCATCCAGGGGGGCTCTTCCTTCAGAGCCAATCGGCTCGGCGGTCATCCGGTTTCGGGAGTTCTTTGGGGACTTTGTGGAGCGTCTCTTTGTAGAGGAGGTGTCCGAAGTTCAGATGATGACGTGGTGGTACTCCTGGCGCGCCATTTGAAGTGGTTTTTGAGGGTGCGCCCATCCATGTCTCATGTATTGTCTCGTCTTCTTCTATTGCGGCGTTAGAGTACAGGCAGGTGATGAGTGGAACTAATGCAGGGTCAGAAGGGATTCCACATCCGCAGGTTTGGACTCCGCCGGCATTGGGTACTTGGAAGTGCAATACGGATGCTTCGGTGGCGGCGCTAGTTCGGTATCGGGTGGTTTTGGGATTACGGGCGGTCTATTATGGCGGCCTTCTCATTTCACATAGATCCGGGTGATGCCGTAGAGCTACTGGAGATGCGTCGATTTATCTAGCTATCAAGAAGCAACCGGCCGCAGCTTCTTTCTACGATCTTTGAGAGCGACTGCTTATCTTGCATTCAAGCTTTGTCTCGTCAGTCGGATGACATGTCTGTCCTGGCCTGTCTTGCGCGTGACTGTCTCTCAGCTTCTACTTATTTTGCGTCTTGCCGTTTTTGTTTTGTTAAACGTTCTGATAATGTCCCCACACACCTTTTAGCCAGGCATGGTGTCGCGTCTGAGGGAGCTATTTCCTAAGATACTCACCCCCCTTCTGATGTGGTCTCTGCAATACTTGCGGATTTGCCTTAATAATTTTTTTTGGTTTTTTTCAAAAGAAAAAAAGATAAATTTTGCTATAACAGTTATTTTTGAAATATAGTAATTGGAAGAATGTAAACAAGTAACAGAATTTAGTTAGATTTTTGTTAAATGAATATAGATATGAATTTTGAACTTCCTGAGTTTTTTTATAGTATAAGTAAAACATAAAAATGGACCTAAAAAATAGAATTTGGAGGACTTGGTCACAAGCGCATTGCTTGGCCTTCTCCATGACGACGCGTACATGTGTGTATAAAGTCATGGGCGAATAACATTTAGAATGATCGTGGATGTCAGACCATCAAAAGAAACTACTCATTTTACGTGTAATACTTATATACATATACGTGTGTATAGAGAGTCGTGGGTGAATATCATTTAGCAGTGGCATATCCAGGGAAAAAAAATAGTGGGTACACAAATAATTTTCAATATAATTTTTTTAGATACACAATTCATTTTTGATTGTAATATTTGATGTTACTTCTCATTTCAGTAGGGTCCTGGGACCTCATATGTGATAGACACGTCAGCCCCCGGCATCTAGCATGATGGTGGATGTCAAACCATCAAAAAATATTATACAGTTTCTAACAGGAGTATATGATGACTAAGAAACACATCCACATAAAAAGTGTAATTATTTTAAGTGGTGGGCATCCTCTAACGACCATTCCTGGCTCGGCTCCGATAACACAATTTCGGTAGAAGTCGGTAGTTGGGCACTGGATCCTTCGGACCTGGAGAACGTGTGACGTTGGATCGGGGTTTGGTGAACCAAGTGGTCACTCCTCTAGTTGAAGTATCGGCCCTCTTTTATTAGATTTTAATTAAAAATAGATAAATAAGGATTTATGATTTTTATCTAAATTGTCTATTAAAAATTATTGAAAATAGCTCTCAAGTAGATTGATGAAATTAATTCAAAAACACTAGAATAAAATAAATTTGATAAAATTCATATAAACAAAGAATCATCCAATGGATTAAATTCCATCTCAATTTACACGACTAAACATCAGCGCTTAAAATAACTCATTTAATTACAAAACACAACTAAATATGTTAAACGCAATATAATTGGGAGAAAATATGATTTGTATATTCACAATGTCCAAGTATTTATAAGACAACGGATCACCAAAACCCTAAACACAATTATCGTAAATTTACATATATACCCTTTTAACATATTTATTTCCCACACGCCCCTCGCCGTTGGAGCGTATAATTCACAAATGCCCAACTTGCCTAAGAGTAAACGAAATAGTTGCTCGCCAAGAGCTTTTGTCGAAATGTCGCCAATTGATGCGTGGTAGGAACATAGGACAGCGCTAAATTACCCGACAATAACTCATCACGAACAAAGTGACAGTCCATTTCGATGTGTTTTGTACAATCGTGGAAGACGGGATTCTTGGCGATATGAAGCGCCGACTGACTATCACAGAACAACCGCATAGGCTGAGCATGTAAAACACCAAGAGAATACAACAAGGACTTCAACCATTTCAACTCACACGTGGCAACAGCCATAGAACAATACTCATGCTTGGCAGACGAGCGGGACATTGTAGGCTGCTTCTTTGTCTTCCAAGAAACAGAGGAACGACCCAAAAATACCAAATAGCCATTGACAGAGCGCCGAGCCAAGGGGCATGCGGCCCAATCACTATCACCAAAAGAAATAAAATTCCTTGGCTAGGACTCCCCTTCAGAAAACACAAAACACGCATTGTAGCCTCCCATTACGGGACCTATGGATCACTCAAAAACCGGGCTAGAGTGTGAATAGTGTAACTCAACTCAGGACGGGTAACAGACATATAGACCAAGCGGCCCACAAGGCGACGATATTGGTTCAGATGAGCAAACGGCTGACCCGTAGCGGAAGCGAGACGATGATTTTGCTCCATAGGTGTATCAATAGGTTTATAGCCCAACATTCCAGCCTCAATCAAAATGTCCAACGCATATTTGCGTTGAGAGAGAAATATGCCTTTGGGGCCACGTGCCACTTCAATGCCGAGAATATATTTCAAAGGTTCCAAAGCTTTCATATGAAAACAAGAGCTCAAATACTGCTTGAAACGAACAAGTGCATCATGGGAAGAGCCTGCAATAATTAAGTCATCGACATAAACCAGAACATGGAGGGAAACACCATCCCGAGTATAACTGAACAACGAGTAGTCCGCATAAGATTGATCAAAACCATATTTTTTCAAAGAAGCAGATAGCTTGGCAAACCATTGCCGAGGAGCCTGTTTCAGGCCATATAGAGATTAACGTAATCGGCAAAACGTGCCAGGAGAGGACGCACGATATCCAGGAGGAAGGTGCATGTAGACTTCCTCAGTCAAATCACCGTGCAGGAAAGCGTTATGGACATCCATTTGATGTAATTCTCAATTCCGTGCCGATGCAACGGATAAAACACGAATCGCCTTATTTTTGGCCACCGGAGCAAATGTCTCATTATAATCTACTCCTTCAACTTGCCAATTACCACGAACAACAAGTCGAGCTTTAAGGCGCTCCCACATCGCCAAAGTGGATGTGTAGTTAATTTTATATACCCAACCACAACCAATGGCACGCTTACCGGGAGGAAGAACCTCCAAAGACCAAGTTTCATTGCGTTCCAAGGCATCAATTTCTCCTCTGCATAGCCCGACGCGCAACCGGGCAAATCGAATGGCTTATTGAAAAGTGGCGTGTTCTCGACCCTTAAGAATACCACAAAAACATTGGTGGCGGACTGAAAATTTATTATAATCAACATAACAAGCTATGTCAAAAGGTTTACCTGAGGAGCCGGATGAAGACGAAGACGCGTGATGGAGTGGGGTCTATGTCGTTTTGAACTGCCGTATTGGTGACGTAGTCTTGAAGCCTTTTGGACGAAACTTTGATGCGATGACCACGACCCAAAGTCTCATCAATAGAAATCCCTGGCTCCAGAGCAGGAGCAACCGGGTCATCACTAACCCTGTCCATACTCCCATTAAAGTCCACAGGGGCCGACCCATCATGTTCGATAGTCGGATCATCATCATCATCCCACAACGAAGGTCGGCTAAAATAATGTTCCCATTGAAGACGGTCACGGTCGGTCAAAGACTCAATAAATGAAACTAATTTTCAAAAAATTCCCATCACGACTTACGAAAAAATCATGAGTTGCAAGGTCATATAAACACCAACTTTTTTTACCAAACGGATAGCCAACAAAAATACAACGGCGAGACCGAGATTCGAATTTATCCGTATTCCGAGGACGAACAGAACCATAGCACGAACACCCAAAGACCCGCACATGATCATAGAAAGGGGGGCGGCCATCCAAGCATTCACAAGGGGTTTTACCATTTAAGACACGGGTAGGACTTAAATTAATCAAACGCACAATGGTAAGAACACATTCACCCTAAAAATACTTTTGCAATTTCACTTGAAAGCATAGTGCACGTGCAACACTAAGATATTATGGTGCTTGCGTTCGACACGACCACTTTGTTGGGCCGTGTCAACACAAGACGTTTGATGTAGTATACCCTTAGTAAAAAAGAAATGTTGTAATTGCAAAAACTCCTGTCCATTATCACTCCTCAAACTTTTGATATTTTTATTAAACTGAGTAACGGCCATTGCGTAGAAAGATTCAATCAAAGGACCAACTTCATGCTTTCCAACTAATAAATATACCCAAGTGGCGAGGGAATAATCATCAGCAATGGTGAGAAAAAAAGAGCATCACAACTAGAAGGAAATCGATAAGGACCCCAAATGTCACAATGTATTAGATCAAACACATCCGATGCTTTATTCAAGCTTAAAGGAAAAGAGTTGCGAGGTTGCTTACTCATAAAACATACGTGACAATCACAAATAGCATCGAAAGTGCCTTGACGGACATCGCCCGGGAAAAACGAAACAACGGTCATTGAGGGATGACCCAAACGCCTATGCCATAACATTCATGCATAAGAGGTAGCAACTTTATTAATATGAACAGTAGCAAAAGTACTAGCACCATTGGGCAACCCAACCGAAGATGAAATATCACGTAAATTAGTAAATAAGGATAGATTACCGGACATGTGATTCGATGCAACTCTCTCAATAAGCCAATTTGAGTTACACCAACTAATTCATTGGAGAAAGAACCAGTACTCTTATTTTTCAAAATGGACAAAAGGTGGTTCCATTGATCGTCGGACAACATCGGAACACTCGTACGATCACCTTCCCCAACTTCTGCTGTGCCGGATTGACGTTGGGTGTTTGTATTTCCGGCAAGGGTATGAACAAAAGCCATGGGGAGAAGCTGCTGCGTTTTTCTTTCTTTTTTTTTTTTTTTTTTTTTTTTTTTAATTTTTATTTTTAACAGCTCAGTAAACCTGCGTTACCAAGCACAACAACAGCAACAATTTGCTCAAAAAAAAATAACAGCAACAAAAATACGACGGCAACAGCAAAACCGTCGAGAACACGTACGCGTGGGAACGGACAAAGTGACCAAAAAAAATAATAATTGGGATGATGAGCGACACGCACTCAGCAATTACGACTATCAAGGAAAACGCCCTTGATAATATGGACCGGAAGAGGAGCAAAGAACATGCCTTCGATCAGCAACGGCACACACCGATCGCAATTTCCAGTAAAACAAATCAATTCCCTAGGTATCACTAGGTGGTGGACGAACAACAATTGTGACAAATACCACCAATTTTGAGCAAGCATCGACTACGCTGCCGTAAACTTCTTCTTCTTTTTTTTTTTTTTTTTTTTTTTTTTTTTTTTTTTTTTTTTTTTTAAGGTTTGCAAGAACAGCAATCTAGGAGCAACAATATATAGTATGGGCTGCGAATTAGGAGCTAGCAAGCAGCAGCAAGACGATCAAGAAACAACAATGAATCGGAAGCGGAAGAGACGAAGAACACGCCTTCGAACTCAAATGGATCGGAAAAAAATCTACCCTAATTAAGGGTTTGCTCTGCTACCATGTTAAACACAACACAATTAGAAGAAAAGATGATTTGTATATTCACAATGTCCCAATATTTATAGTACAACGGATCACCAAAGCCCTAAACACAATTATCAGTAACTTTACATATATACCTTTTTAACATATTTATTTCCCACAAAATAACATAAAAACTCTCGTAATGTTGATAATTAATAGAAGCGTGTTAAGCACAGTCAAACCATCGACAACCCGTGAGAATCTCACAGGCGGATTAAGAGTCATGATATCTTGATAGCAATGGCAGATCTAAAATTATTTCTTAATGAAGACACCGGAGCAATTTTGAAGATCCATTGCGAACATTGCTCATTAGTAGTGTTTTTAACATCGTTTTAATATATTTTTTGGATCTCAGCGGGAACCCACTCCCCTAATCAATGTATGTTCGCCCCGCCGGATACTCATAATTCGAATCGATAGACAATAACACAACACATTTAAATTAGATTATATATTTTCATTACATTTGCTTAACAATTATACTTATAATGTTCAAAAGACATGTCACATGCTATGTTGTTGAAATTTGAAGACATTTCTAACCAATATCCATACAAATGTAATTTGAAAAAGCAGCCTCTCATTTAAGGAGAGAAAAACCTAGAAAGGAGGACATTGATAGCTAAAGCATTTCACACCTAAAAATATCTTAACACGCCATATTTATATTTTCAACTTTACTTTTTAATTTGTTTTCACTAATTGGTTCTGATTCAATTTTAGGCAGGACGTTGATAACTTTACCGACCGAATTTTAGTCAGAAATTATCAATTGTGCTTCTTGACCCAATTCTAGGTAGAAGATATTCACTAATTAAATACATGTTTATTTCTCACGTTTCTGCCGATGAACCAACATCCAAAACTCCTCTCAAATTATAGTCATTTTTGGGAAAATTTTGATGTGGTCTAATCGCAATTACAAATTGATTGTTTTTATTCAATAATTTAAATACAGTTTGACGGAGGAGGAGTGTGTATAATCCGAAACATGGTACTTCTTGTTATATATGATAAGTTAAATTAGGTAATGTCATCTATCTAGGAAAATTATCCTTAACTTAATTATGGCCGGTATGTTTTGATGGATTCATAATTGTGATCCCCTTGTCATTTCTCTTATATTCATCTACATACTTTTCTATCATAGAACTATGTAGAATAGACATGAACACGGTCACATCGCATAATACGACGATAAAGAGTACATGGTAAATCAACAACACATGTCATATATATATCATTTATTAAGGACATAAACGAACACCGTCTAATATAGGTACTGTCAAATCAAGTGATAACATTACGTGTAATGTTAAGTTGAAAAAGTATGTACGTGTGTGAAAAACTCCCTTAAAGTTTGGAGTAAGCAGGTGTATGAAAACCTGAAGGATGGGGTTGTCAAAGCCAGAACTGAGGTTGATAATTTTGATAAGTTGGCGGAAGAAAAAGCTTTGAGTGAAAATGAGGTTCAGGAGAGGATTAATGCGATTAATAATTTGTTGGAAAAGGACAAGATGCTCAACAATATGTTGAAACAAAAGGCTAAAGTTAAATGGGTTCAAGAAGGAGATGAAAACTCAAAATATTTCCACAGTGTGCTCAAAGGCAGAAGGAACAAAAATAATATATCTGGGATGGTCCTGAATGGTATATGGACAGAAAATCCAGATGAGATCAAGACGGAGGCGGTTAATTATTTCACCAATTTGTTTAAAGAAAATGGGGTGAAGAGACCTTCACGGCTCTCAGATAAGTTCAATAAATTGAGTGACGGTATGAGAGACTCGTTGGAGAAACCTTTTGAGGAATCTGAGGTGAAGAAGGTAGTGTGGTGTTGTGCCGGTAACAAAGCGCCGGGCCCTGATGGCTTCACTTTGAGCTTTTTTAAAGCGCAGTGGAACCTCGTGCGAGAAGATCTTTTGAAGTGTGTTAAAGACTTTGAAGTGAGAGGGACTTTCGATAATGGGTGTAATTCATCTTTCATCGCTTTGATTCCTAAAAAGAGTATGGTGGTGACAAATTACGTCACCTTGATGATTTGAGCCCTAATTTAATCTAGTGATGAACACACAAGAACCCTAATGCCAAAAAGATGAACGAGGAGGTGGATTTTATGTATGCGGCCGAGTCCAAGATCAGATCTTGATTGCCTACGATCTCGTTATGTTCCAGAATCAAGCCTTACGTAGTTCCCGGAATGGGGGTATTTATAGTGATCATACTTGCCTAAACCCTAAGGTTAGGTCGGCTTGCATTATTGTCACCTTTACCCTTAAACGGGCTTTGACCTTGCCCAAGCTATCGCTGTGGGTGGGCTCGATACCGGGTGTGGACCCCGCCCTCGAGTCGATCCTTCCGACTGTGGTGATCGACTCTGACTCGTTATCCCACACCGCTAGCCGGTGTGGACTCTATCCTTATGGACTTGCCATCTCACACCGCCGGTAGTCGATAGTCGATAGTCGTAATCCTGGCTTCTATATGATGGCCTTGGCCTCGAGTCCGGGCATCGACGTGGATATACTGGGAGTTATTTTATAATATGATGACCAACCGATAGATTTACACGTGGAGGAGTGAAACCAGACGCCATAAGCCCCTGCATTTCGAGAGAGGCTACTCGCTGTCCGAGGTCGTCCGCTATTCGAATCGCCATCGAAGTTGGGTGTTTTTTTGGCGCGGAGAAAGCCCGCTTTTCATAACCCTAATCGCTTACTTCCACGTGGAGCGGTTTCTAGCCCACGAACGCTTCAATCCCGCAAAAAAGACGCTTCATCGCTTTGATAATCGCGATTTTTGGTGGTTATAACCCCATTATCCCGCTCTTTTCAAATCATTTGCCATATCTTTTGCTTTCACATATAAAAGGAGAGAGGCTAAACGCCGCCGCAAACCTCGCTTGCTATTTCTCATCATCATCCCCAAATCCAAAACACCAAGTAAGATTATTTCTTTTATCTTAGCTGCTTCTTCATCTTTTCTTTTGATTTATCTATGTCACGCAAAGAGTAGTAGTAGTGCCACAGTAACTGATAGAGGTAGTGATACACCCATTCATAGCCGCTCTCGTGCACTCTGCCATCGCCGGTCATCTTCTCCGGCAAGAGTCCGCGAACCTTCGCCTTCCTCCTCCTCGTCCCCTAACCAAACCCAAAAACTAGTCACAAGGATGGATGGAAAGGGTGCTGGATGTCTAAGCACACTTACTTCAGAGGATGTTGTTGAAATTTGCCGGAAATACAACATCACTAACCTCCATTTGAATCTCAACTCCTCCGCAACCATATATTTGCCGACGAGCCCCGTATGATTTTGTGCGCGATTTACGAGAATCAATCAAGTAGTGGATTGAGGTTTCCACTCGTCCGGCCGTTCGCCATCCTTCATCACTACGAGATAAGCGTGTCTCAACTCGCCTTCGAATGGCGCCGTAACTCGATGGGGTTCATCATAGCGTGTCGAGTGGCGCAGTCCGCTTCACAAAGTCTCGTGTTCCGATACTACTACAAGATTGCCGCCACACCGACAAGTTGTGGTATTCCTTCCGTAGGAGAACAAATCGCCACGAGTTCATTACGAGGGGGCCTTCTTCTCACCGGAGTGGAAGCCTCGATTTTTCTTTGTTCGTCATGGCCTTGATAACCCTTACATCGGTCAACGGAGGTCGAGAGAGGGAAACAAGACAAGCTTCGGGAGAGAACCGGCTTCACACGAGGCTCGACTCTCGAGTAACCATACTTTCGAGGTGTGTACTCGAGACTTGAGTCTCTTGTATCACCCGGCTCGCTAGAGGAAGCCGGGCCCATGCCCTATGTAGGCTCGAACGCTCCCGATCACGAGAATCGTAGGATGCTTTACTTATTTGCTTGTTTTTAACATATTAGCCGCTCTTTGGGTCGATAACTTGTTGCTTGGTCGATTAAAAACTAACTTGTCTTTTTCTTGTATTGCAAAGGCAAATTCTCCAAAGTCACCAACCTCGCCAGATTCCTCGAGGCGACGGTCGAGCCGCACCACCACTCGAGGGTCGCCGCCATCGGCTTGCCGCTGGTCGAGACCAGCGCGCCTTCCTCTTTCTCGGCGGGCGGGCGCTCTCTCCACCTGTAACAAATCTTGCCGCCATCGAGTCGCCTCACCGGAGCCGAACGACCGAGGTGCCTCGACTACCGCGAACTAACCGTCTGATTCGGATCTCTTCGAGATGAAGACGAGGATGAGCCGGTCGATTTAACCTCGAATGTCGAGGCTAATGTCGAGGAGCAAGTACCTCAAACCAAAAAGAGGCCGTCTCGTCGCCGAGGTGGTAAAGGAGCAGCCCGAGAGGCGAAGAGGAAGAAGGTTGCCGAGGCCACCGCCGAGTCGAATCGTGTGGACTGGGTTTTTGACGATTATGTTTGAGTGGATGACAGAGATCCGCCTTATGTTCATGGAAACCGAATCGCCTCGTAAGTCGATCCTCCTTTTATATTTGCTTTCCTCGAGACGCGCGCTTTGTTTATTTATTTTTCATCCTTCTATTTTGTAGCATACTCTTGTTGGTCGGGAGGCTGCCCGACGGCTGGCCAAAACGGGAGTCGGCAAACGAGATCAAGAAGGAGAACGGCAGCTACTCCAAGACAACATCGCAAAAGGCGCCGCACTCTCTCAGAGAAAAACAAGATAACGAGCCAAGCAAGAGTCGGTCGCCAAGCTCGAGAGAGTCGCAAAATAGGTTAGTGGTCGCCGCAAAGCCGCCACTACCGAGAAGCGAGCTAGACCGAAAAGCGAGATGAAAGACAAGATCGTGGTCGAGAGCCGCCAAACTGCTCAAGACTACGAGTAGCCGCAATGCGGTCGTAAAGTCGCAGATGAAGAAGCAAGGAAGGCTCGCCAGATCGTGATGCGCTACAGTCCGAATTATATCGAGCGCAGCGCAGGTCGGCGAGGTTAGAACGAGGCCATCATGGAGTACCGCAAGTCATCCAATCTTGAAGATGATTTAGAAGTGATCATGCGGGCTTCGGCGATGGGGGGATACACCCGGCCGTGGATCGATGACGGGCGAGGCTACCCCGAGCTTTGACATGTCGACTCTCCGCACGCCGATGTTCTACAATCCCGACTCGAGAAATCAGACGATCAAGATTTCCGAGGAGTTTCAATGAGAGTCCCTGGCCATAAAGTATGCTCCTCCCCGCCCCGCCTCACCGCTAATCCGACCGCCGATCCCGACCTCCGGCACTACCGAGCCGACTCCGAAGCCGACCCCGATCCTCGATGTTTTTATATCTTCTTTGCTATTCAAACTTCGATTTGTAATAACATTTATTTAATTTTGGCGGTCTTTTCGACCGGCCTTGTCGTGGTACTAACTTTATTCTCGAATTCGACTTGCTTTTGAAATTTGATTTTTCTTTCTTGTGAGCTTAGCTTGTCTTGATCTTGTTTTGATGTTTTATAGCCCTTTGCTTGTCGAGCCTTTGACTCGCTTGCTACTCGCTACTCACTACTCGCTACTCAGCTTTATTCGTCGCTCATATTATTGATATCATGTTGCCCCCAAGTGTATTATGAACCCTTGGTTCTTATTACACTTGAGATTGACATGCTTGCCTTAGTCTTTTGCCCCTTAGGCTTTGTTGACCTTTGGTCGAGCATTTTAGTGTAAATCGCCCTCGATCTTTGGTCTTTTCGCTACTCGAGCTCTTTTGACCATCGATCGACAGTGGCCCGACTATGCGAACCGCCCTTTGTCTAGGCCTTTTTGCCCTCCTCGGCTCGCTCGCTTTCGACTTGACAGTGGGCCCGACTATGCGAACCGCCCTTTGCTTAAGCCTTATTTGCCTCTTGGGCCTGCTCGCTTTTAGCTTGACCTTGGCCCGACCCTCGCGAACTGCCTCTATGCCTTTGCATTCGCCGCCTACTAGGCTAACTTTGCTTTGGCTTTATTGAGATGTCCGACCATGGATTTCTCTACTGCTTTCGATTGTTTTGCCTTTAACTTTCCTCGTCACATTGACTTGTATCGCTTTTGGCTATAAATCCTAACAAACACGTAAAACATCTCAATGTATAGAAATTTATTAGAATACTCATAAAATTGTCTCATGGACTTGTTACAAGATTCATAAGTGAAAAGTAAACAAGTTCATCAAAGTAAAGCTTATCTCAAACATAATACTTTCTCGCATTGTTGGCGTACAATGTCGAGGAACAAGAGTTCCATCTCGCCCGACTAAGTCGATAAGACCTTTTGGGGTGGACTTTTAGGATTTGATAAGGTCCTTCCCACCAAGTTAATTTTCCGCCGCTTCGCCGACTTGCTTCATTTTTCCTGAACTGCATCTCCAACCTCAAGTATCGATGTCCGACCTTCGAGTTGTAATACCGAGAGATCTTCTCGCTTATACCTTGCCATTCGCCGAGGTCGCTCTCTCTTCGTTTCTTCGACACCGCCCCTTTCCTCGCCGGAGTTCGGGATCGTTAGTCTCAACATTGTATGCCGTAACTCGGCGGAGGGAACTCCGATCTCGGCGGGTATCACCGCTTCACAACCATATACCAAAGAAAAGGAGTTTCCCGCTGATGAATTAGAGTCGCCCTATACGACCATAGGATGCTCGGAAGTTGAATCCGCCCAATCTCGACCTTCCGCCTAGTCTCTTTTTTCGCACTCCACTTTGATTTGTCGATTGGTTTGCTCGACTTGACCGTTTGCCTGTGGATGAGCTACTGAGGTGAATCGCTGGTCGATATGGTATTCATTGCACCATTCCCTGACTTTACGATCCTCGAATTGGGTACCGTTATCCGAGATCAGAGCCTTAGGGATCCCATACCTACATAAGATGTCGACCCACAAGAACTTTTTGATGGTTGCAGCTTTGATGTCGGGTATAGCCTTAGCTTCGACCCACTTCGTGAAGTAATCTACAAAGAACGACTACATATTTAAGATTTCCCGGAGCTCGAGGTAGGGGTCCAACGATATCGACTCCCCACTGATCAAACGGCCATGCTGACGAGATGACATTCATGTCTTGCGCTTGTTGATGGGAGATATTATCATGAATCTGACAAGTGTTGCATTTTTGGACAAGATTATTCGCATCTCGTTGCATCGACGGCCAAAAATATCCAGCTAACTTGCATTTTCGAGCTAACATTCGAGCTCGCAGTTGGTTTCCACATGCTCCTCTCGTGAATTTCTTCCAAGAGATATTCACCCTCGGTCTCGTATACACATCTTAACCATGGACTCACAAAAGATTTCCGATAGAGGATGTCGCCGAAAAACGATATCGAGTGGATTGCAATAACTTTTCTAGATTGTACCTTATCACCGGTAGTATTCCGCCTTTGAGATAAAGAGCGATCGAGTCCATCCACGTGGCCTCGCCGAGTAATCGGTCGGGCCTCCGCCTCGATGTAACTCCTATCGGTCAAGAATCGACTAGAACCTTCTTACTTGACATGAAGTTTGAGGCCAATTTGGAGAGTGCATCGCTCTCTTGTTCGACTTCGGGAACCCGCTCGAATCGAACTGCTTTGAATTTTGGTATGAGGCTTTGACAATCGCTAAGTAATTTTTCATGGTTTCTTCCTTAGCCTCATACTCCCTTTCACATGGTTGACCACCAATCGCGAATCATCAGAACCGACAAATTTTCGACACCCACCAAAGCGAGCTTTAAGCCGCTGATCATAGCCTCATACTCGCCTCGTTGTTCGCTGCTTTAAAGTCGAAACGGCGGGCGTAGGGGAATTCCTCGCCTTCGGCTTACTGTATGAGCCCGCGCCCGCCTCCTTACTCGATGCTCCATCGACCAAGAGTCCATTTTTCCTCCGGGCTTCGCTTTTCTTGATCGAGTTGAACGGAGATCCTTCACCTAAAAAATCCGCAAGGCTCGTGCTTTTATCGCAGCTTCGAGGGACGAACTCGATATCGTGATCGGGCCATTTCAATCACCCATTTTGCCAATCGACCGAGGTGTCGGGTTTTGCCAATATTTGCTTTAATGGTTGGTCGCTGACTACCACAACGGGATGAGCTTGAAAATAGGGCCTCGCTTTTCTCGAGGCGTGAACGAGACATAATGCTAACTTCTCGGCCGGGCGAGTACCGACCTCGGGCCATGCAAAGCCTTGCCGACAAAGTAGATTGGCACTTGGCCGTACCTCTTCTCGACTAGACCGCACTCATCGCCTCCTCGCATACCGCCAAATAAACTAACAATTTTTCCTTCTCGAGGAGAAGTGAGGGTAGGCAATTCGACAAATAAGTCTTCAACTCTTCAAAGGTCAGTCTCGACACTCATCATCCCAATGAAAAGGACTCGCCTTTCGGAGTATTTTGAAAATGGTAGTGCACGCCAGGCCGATCTCGATAAAACTCGCTGAGAGCGCCATTCGACCCGTGAGCCTCTCGAACTTCCTTTACATTTCGAGGTGCGGGCATATTCTTCAACGTGTCGATTTTATCCGGTTCGCCAATCCCGCCTTTCAAATCATATAGCCCAAGAACTTACCCGACCTAACTCCAAAAGTACACTTCTTTGGGTTTAGCCTCATCTCGCTTTCTCTCAACACTTCAAAACCTCTCGAGCATCGACTGTGCATCGCTCTCATAGATCGACTCTTGATAAGCAAGTCGCCTACATAAACTTCCATACATCTACCTATTTGCCTTGCAAATATCTTATTGATCGCCTCCGTATGTTGCCCCAAAGATTCTTTAATCCGAATGGCATGGTCACATAAATGTATGTGCCGAATTCGTGATAAATGCAGCTTTTTCCGCATCTCGAGGGTCCATTAGAATCGTGGTACCTTTATACGCATCTAAAAACCAAAACTTCAAAATCGATGGTCGAGTCTACTAACCTCGCCGATCTTAGGCAACGGATATGAATCTTTTGGACATGCTTTGTTAAGATCTCGTGAAGTCCACACACATGCGCCAACCGCCATCGGGCTTTTTGACTAATACCGGGTTAGCTAGCCACTCGGGTAGAATACCTCTCTCACGATCCGGTCGCCAATAGCTTGCCGACTTCCAACTCTATAGCTTCAAGTCGATCGACGCGAAATTCTCTTCTTCGCTTGACCGCTTTTAGCCTGGTCAATCTCAAGCTTATGAACCGCGATGTCGGTAGATAACCCTGGCATGTCGGTGGCTTTCCAGCAAAGATGTCTCTCAACTCGATTAGAAGCTTAACCAAGAGTCGCTTTTTCTTTTCTCGGGATCCAAATCCCGACTTGTACACACCGATCGCCCTCTCCGCCCCGTAGTCGGACGCTGATCGCTGCCACCGAGACCCAACTCTTCTCCTCTTCTTCCTCTCCGAATCGCCTCGACTAAGACTTGTTGAACCGCCATCTTCCCATTCATGACTACAGAATTACAACTCCGAGCGACTTCAACGCTCTCCTTTACTTCGTGGGAACTGCTCTCGTGGGAAACTTCATGCTATTATGGAATGTCGAAATGATAGCCCGAAGGTCGAAGAGCGCCGGGTCGCCCAAGAATAACATTATAGTGTATGGAGCCTTGACCACCACATAGTTTAATTCAAGTGTCCGCCCTTTCTCGCCGCCCCAACGGTCGTGAGTAACTTTATCGAGCCCATGGGATGGATCGCTTGCCCTGTGAATCCGAACAGGGAGACGCCATGGGGCAAGGTCCTTCTTTCAACTTCATTGCTTGAAACGCCGAGTGGTATATGATGTTCATCGCACTCCCATTATCGATACAGCACTCGATACTCGGCTCGCTAATGATCGCTTCGATGACTAACCTTTCGCTATGACTCGACTTGGGGATATCATCTCGAGGGCCGATCCGACTTCGCCGTGAATCAGCCGCTTGCGCCTCTCGAGCTACAAGTCGGCTCTTCGCCGGTCTTTTATCACTCTCACCAGACCAAAGATGGTGTTGACATAGTTAATCGGGTCGATTGTCTTCATACCTATCTCGACCAAAATTTTCTCTCGTTGTTTCCTTCTCGACCTGGGGATCGATTCCTCCGAGAGGTGACCGATCCTTCGCCTCTCGACATCTCGACCTCGATTCCTCGCCTTGATCGGAGTTTTTCCTCTTGATTCTCCACGCCCGGGCCCATCATATCGAGATCTATCAACAACTTCGCCTAGCTTCCTTCCCGAATGCAGACGCCGATATCTCTTTCGTGTCGATACAATCCTCGCTTGTATGACCAATGTCTTCGTGAAAATCACAATATTTGTTTGGCGCTCCTCCTCTCTCGAGGTTTTTTCAACGGTGGCGGTTTCTCGCCAAGTTTTTTGAAAGCATAATCGATAACACCTCCGATCGAGGTCGATTGAGCGGGATAAAGTCCTTATCACGCGAGGTCCCTTCTGCCCCCACGGTCCGAGGTGGACGTGTCGATACGGTCCCAAATCGACGGCTTACTCGATATCCCGCTTCTTGACTCGATTCCTGCTCGACCTCGGTGTCCTTCTTGATTCCATCCACCCGGATTGGGTGTGCCTTCGCGACCGCTTCTTCCTTGATGTAATCGATGCACCACGCTGACGATTCGCCCATGGTATGGGGAACGCCTCGCCAACTTCATATATAACTTAGTATTACGCAGCTTTCTACAAACGATGTGATCGTAAGTCGGTCATCTCGCGGCCCTGACTGCATGGCCTCGAGATTAAACCTCTTCAAGTATTCCATCATCGTTTCATCTTTTGTCGCCTCACGCTCACGAGGTGCGTGGCACTCGATGAAACTTCTTGTTGACTATGAACGATCTCGAACTTTCGAGCGAGCATGGCAAAATCGAGATCGACCGGTCGGTCGTAGCTTCGTGAACCATTCTCTTGCTCGACCTACGAGTAAATACTCTCGAACGCCCGACAAATAAGATTGCATCGGGGCCCCATCCAACCTCATTTGAGACAGATACTGTGGAGATGGTCCTCCGGTCGGTGGTGCCATCATAAGGTTCTATCTTTGGTATCTTAAACCCTCGGGTTTAGGAAAGCTTTCGATCTCCTTCGTGAAGGAGACTCGAGCCACAACGATACTCGATTCTTTCCCAAAATTGCATTCACTTCTCTCGGCGCCGCTATCATCCCCTCTCGTGTTTTTGGTGAATCTCACGCCTCTTCCTTTCCACCGAACTAGATGATGCGCTTACCTCGCCCCTGAGAGTCTGCTTAGGCTTGTCCATCACGCTCTTCTCGCCGCCTCCGCCATATAGCTTTTTTCTGGCGGCTTCGCCGCCAGGTCAGAATCGCCAATTATTATCCCGACATTACTTCCAAATTTGCCCTCGCCAACCGATCCGCAAGTGCCCGATATTCTCGGAGCAAGGGCTTGCTTTTCTCGTTGGTGGGTCTCCCGACGAGATTCAAAATCGGATCTTTTCCCTTGTTGCCGCCGAGATCGTGGCCGAATAAGATCCAAGATCGATCTTTTCCTCCTTGTACGCCGGGATCGTTGGGCTCGTTAAGCTGTGAGCTTTGATCAACAGCTTTGGATGCAGTTTTCTTGGGAGGCATCGTGTTCTTGAGTTATTCGATCAATAGAAGACCCTCCTTCTAGCGCCAATGGTGGTGACAAATTACGTCACCTTGATGATTTGAGCCCTAATTTAATCTAGTGATGAACACACAAGAACCCTAATGCCAAAAAGATGAACGAGGAGGTGGATTTTATGTATGCGGGCCGAGTCCAAGATCAGATCTTGGATTGCCTACGATCTCGTTATGTTCCAGAATCAAGCCTTACGTAGTTCCCGGAATGGGGTATTTATAGTGATCACACTTGCCTAAACCCTAAGGTTAGGTCGGCTTGCATTATTGTCACCTTTACCCTTAAACGGGCCTTGACCTCGCCCAAGCTATCGCCGCGGGGGCCTCGATACCGGTGTGGACCCTGTCCTCGAGTCGATCCTTCCGACCTGTGGTGATCGACTCTAGACTCGTTATCCCACACTGCTAGCTGGTGTGGACTCTATCCTTATGGACTTGCCATCTCACACTGCTCGGTAGTCGATAGTCGATAGTCGTAACCTGGCTTCTATATGATGGCCTTGGCCTCGAGTCTGGGCATCGACGTGGATATACTGGAGTTATTTTATAATATGATGACCAACCGATAGACGACACGTGGAGGGAGTGAAACCCTGTATCGTCAGAGTAACCCTACGCATTTTCGCGACTTCAGGCCCATCAGTTTAATTGGTTCAGTTTATAAAATTATTTCAAAAGTGCTTGCCGAAAGAATGAAGAAGGTCCTTAATAAGATTATAGGTGGTTGTCAAACGGCTTATATTGCTGGCAGACAGATTTTAGATGGTGTGTTGGTGGCAATGAAGTGGTGGATTATGTTAATAAGACCAAGAAGCAAGCTTTCATCTTCAAAGCTGATTTTGAAAAGGTTTTTGATTCTGTGAACTGGGCTTTTCTTGATTCAGTTATGAGTCAAATGAATTTTGGTCTTACATGGAGAAAATGGATAAAAGGTTGTCTACACACTGCTAGAGTTTCTGTTCTTGTTAATGGCAGTCCCACAAATGAGTTTAAGATGGAAAGAAGTATTAGGCAAGGGGACCCTCTATCCCTTTTTCTATTTTTACTTATTGCGGAGGCTCTCAATATTATGATGTGTGAAGCGGTGCAAAAGAATTTGTTTAATGGAGTTGATTTGAAGAAAGACGGCCTACAGATTTCTCATCTTCAATTTGCAGACGATGCTATTTTTTTTTTTGGAAGGTGGAATATGGAGAACCTTCTAAACCTTGCTAAAATTCTGAAGCTCTTTGATGAGGTTTCGGGCCTAAAAATAAACATGAACAAAAGCAAGTTGTTTGGTATGAATATTAGTGGCTTGGATCTCGAGAGAGGAGCGGCCTCTTTATGTTGCAACTCGGTTCCCTTCCTTTCACGTGACTTGGGCTTCCGGTTGGGAAAAATATGACTAGAATCTCATCCTGGCAAACCGGTCATTGATAGAGTGAAGCAAAAATTGGCAGGGTGGAAAGCTAGGCTCTTATCTGTGGGTGGTAGATTGACTCTGATTAAAGTGGTTTTGGGGAGTCTTTCTTTGTACTTTTTCTCCATCTTTCATGATCCTATTGCCGTGATACGCATCTTAGAACAGTTGAGAGCTCGCTTCTTTTGGGGAGGGGGTAACGGTGAGAGATACATTGCTTGGATTTCTTGGGACACTATTTTAAAACAAAAAAAGTGGGGGGGACTTAGGGTTGGGGGACTTGGTTTGCAAAATGATACCTTGCTTGGGAAATGGTGGTGGAGATGGAAGACTGAAGAAGGTGTCTTGTGGAACAAAATCATTAGTCCTTTGAATGGTAAAGATGGGGGCTTTGGTGACGGAGTTAGTAGGAGTATGTTAGGTAAGGTGTGGAGTGGAATAGTAAAAAATGGGTGTAGAATGGAAAAAAGAGGGGTGAAGCTTCTATCCTCCCTTGGTTGGAAGTTGGGCTCGGGAAATAGAGTAAGGTTTTGGAGGGATTCTTGGATTGGAGAGAGCTCTCTTGATGTGTATTTTCCTAGACTCTTTCGCCTAGAGGAATTTGATGAGTGTTTGGTGAGTGATAGAGGGAGATTTGTGGATACGGGGTGGTCTTGGGAATGGAGGTGGAGAAGAGAGATGAGGGGTAGGGAGTGGGGAGAGTTTGTAGACCTTATTGCTTTGCACTCAAATATCTCTCCCATTGCAGGTAATTAAGATACCCCATTTTGGAAACTTTGTTCTAATGGTATCTTTTCAGTGGCTCGGCTTAAAAAAACACTTCTTGGCACTACTTCAATTGGAGCTCCGTCGGCTACCTTCCCATGGAGGTGGAATGCTGCTATCCCGTCGAAGGTCAACATCTTTAATTGGAAGGTTGCTCACAACCGTATCCCCACTCGGACTGATATCGCGAAAAGAGGTATTCCTATTGATAGCTTGGTTTGCCGCATTTGCAAGGTGGTGAATGAGGACATCTCGCATCTACTATTTCACCGCCCATTTGCTTCTTCTACTTGGCGTAAGATTGTTGATTGGTTCTCTATTCCACGAAATGCACTTATGGATTGGGATTCATTCATGAATCATCTCCTTTTCGCCTGACAATGCGAAAAGTCAAAGTATGGGATGCTTGTTAAAAAAGTTGCTATTTGGTGTATCCGGATGGCTAGGAATCAAATTGTGTTTAACTCAAAAGATCTCAATGAGGACATGTTGTTTGGGAAATTCAAAGTAGAAGCTTCGCTTTCGATCACCGTTAGAAAAAGTAATATTAGTATCGATTGAACAACTTGGAAGACTAGTCCGCTCTCTTTTAAGCATAGTTTAGTCTTTGTGTAATGATTCAAGTTATTTTTTTCATTTTGTTTCACCATGGTTCGCTCGGTCGGGCTTGTTTCTTAAGATCAAGTGAACGTTTGTAATTGGGTAATTTTAAACTTCTAAATTTTCTTGCTAGCACTTCTTAATAATAATATCAATTCTTTGCTCAAAATATATATATATATATATATATATATATATATATATATATATATATATATATATATATATATATATATATATATGTGTGTGTGTGTGTGTGTGTGTGTGTGTGTTAATTAGATGAACTAACTTAATCAAATATTAAAATCCTTCAAAAAAAAAATCCGTACCAAGGCCAAATCTTTCTTGCTAAGCAAAAGGGTATACATATAATATATATATATAGATATATATATAATTTAGCACATATTTTATTCACACAAAAAGTCACATAAACTAAATTAAAGGCCTGGATTTTTTTTTTTTTCATTAAAATCATTGAATGATTTGGATCATTTATGTGTATATTTTTATTTTTGTGTATACTGTATATATATATATATATATATATATATATATATATATATATATATATATATATATATATATATATATATATATATATATATATATATATATATATTATTTATTTATTTATTCAGAGGAAATAAACAAAAGATGGAAGTGGAGAATGAGATCCCATTTCTAGTGATTTTCTTTACATCATCATTTCACGAAGCCTCTTATTTGTTGTAAAGCAAAAGTTCAAAAGTAATTGCACCAATTAACAATTTATTTAAGGCATTAATTAAACCTCTTTACAATTACTTTCTTTTACAACAGTATAAAAATTCTTGTAGCCATTGCCAATATGTGGTTATTCTTTTTTTTTTTTTTTTGTTGAGAAATATGTGGTTATTCTTAGTACAACACTTTCATCTAGAAAACTTTTTTTTAATTGATTTTTAATTACTTACTTTTAACATATAGTTAGGCCCGCAAGCCAATTTTTTTTAATAATTAGGATATGAACTCATGACTTTTGGTCCTGAGACATCAGTATTTACCAAACTTAATAATATAAAACGATGTTGTGCTTCCACTCATACAATTTTCTTGTCATACAATATTTCATTTTTCAATATTAATTACATATAAGCAACATTTTTACTGTAATTATTCTCTTACAAGACTCATGATTACAATTGATCAATGTTGGAAGATATAAATAAATAAATAAATAAATAAATATATATATATATATATATATATATATATATATATATATATATATATATATATATATATTCTGAATCTGACATGAAGAATATATGTGGTGATAGTGGGTTTTTTTGGTTGCGAGATTCTGGAAAACATTGTCGAGAGAATTTGATGGATTGTAGGAAACAATTCATTTAATATTAATGTAACTATGAGTCTATGAGAATTAAATAATTATTATGAATCAGATTCTAAAGAGTACAGTAACAAATATTCTACACCCATTTGGGTAAAACGAAAATGACATTCATGATAGTATTTGTTCTACTTCCACTTTACCACTATGTAAACTTTGTTGATTCTATCAGTTTTTGTGAGTTTGAAAAAAGAAAATAAAACTCAGGATTAAAAGCTTGTAAACTGGAGGAAGAAAATATTATTTATCAATACAATTAGGTTTAGTATAAATGATACATATTATTTTGATACTTTTGAGAGATTAATTAGATCAAATAGATGATATCCGACGTCTCTTCAACTAATTTAATGGCTTTATAAAATAAGAAAAACTAATAAATGGCTTTTTACATGAAAGGTTTGGTGTAATCCTAAACTAACAATCCATTTATAAGTATTTTGGATGGAAGTAAATAAATGTGGTTGGATTGTTTAATTTTCATTTTATTATATTTTTTGTGTAAGATTTTAATGAAATGGAATTTAATGGAGTTTTCTTGTAACAATTGGTTTTCGCTTTTCTTTTTACTGCTCAAAGGGTTGAATGGAGATACTGCATCAAACGGTTCAATAGATCACTTTGAAACGCCACTGTGAGTGTAGTCTAAATCTTATAAATGAAATTTCGCTTATTCATTACCACTGCTTTCTTACTTTCATGAGAGAAATCGATTCGATTCGGTTTTTTTCGAGTTCGAGCTCGAGTTGAGCTACTCGAACAATTAACCGAGCCGATCTCAAGTTTTAAAATATATTAATCGAGTAGCTCGCGAGCTTAATCGAGCTTGATTAAATAATTATTTATTTAATTAATTATAAAAAAAATATATTTTTCATAATTAAATATATGAAAAATAGGCTCAAAGGTTGTAACCAAAAAAGTAGGCTCATAGATAAAACCATCTTCCACCTTCACCACCATAACATTGCCACCAAGGGCGGACGCAGAATCCCGGGTGAGGGGGGCGATACTATGGGCGAGTTTAAATTTTTAGTGGAGGGCAAAAAAAATACACAACATACATAATAGTGTATTTTCTGGATCTAAAGGAGGGCGCTTGCCCCCTATATAAAGGGTACATCCGCCCCTGATTGCCACCTTCTCCTCATTCACCCTACCCCTACCCACTCCACCATTACACTTGAATGTGCTGACTAGGCTTTGTTAGGATCAAGGGCGGACCCAAAGCTTGAAGGGTGTCCCACTAAAAATGATATATTTTGTTGCTAAAAAAATATAAAAACATTATTAATGTCCGCACTCAATATTTAAATTTGTTTGGTCTTTCAATGATTTTTTTTTTTCGTACATACTAGTTAGGATGATGTGGTGCGCTAGGTTAAGATAGTTTAATTTGTGGACTAAACTTGAATATATATATATATATATATATATATATATATATATATATATATATATATATATATATATACACAATTTGGTAATTAAAAAATATATTCTTGGGTGGCTTTAGCCCAAGAATTGAAAAAATCAAATATTGATGATTATTAGATCCTTGAATGTTGAATTGTTATGTTATTGTTTTGGTCTAGAGAGATGTCCCTCAATACATTAAGTGTCTTGCTAGAAACACTTTTGATATATAATACATAATTGCTGTTAACAAAAAACAAAAAATAAAAAAAAAGTGTGTCTACACTAGCTAGTGTCTCAATATATCTATAAGCTTTGCTTTATTTTTTTTTTTTTTGAACGAATAAGCTTTGCTTTTAAATGTGTATACCATGCATTATTCTATGGGGAAATTCAAAAAATACCCTGTTTGGGTAAATATAATTTTTGTCTACACCATTTTATTTCAAAATTTTATTCCTACATTCCGCCTTAAACATCTACGGTACCGCTGAAAAGTTGGACGGTACCGCTTTCATCTTGGATGGTACCGCTTTCATCTCGGGATCACTGTGAAAATTGACGATGATCATTGAGAAGTTGGGCGGCACCGCTTTCATCTTGAAAAATGAAAATATCATAGGTTGGCGGAATCTTCCATTGATCGTGGTAAGGAAAGGCGGTACAATCGAAAATTAGAAATGGTACCGTCGAAAAAATTAAGCGATACCATCATTATGATTTCAATGATAAGGAAGGCGGATAGAGCGGTACCGTTGAATTCTAGGGCGATGGGTATGAAAAAAAGTTTGAAAAACAGGGATGTATAGGGAAAAATGTTTTATGCAAATAGGGTATTTTTTGAGTTTCCCCTTATTCTATTTGATCTAGTTTTTGGTTTTTATTGTAAGATTTATTATAGAATGACAAATCTATTGGTAATAAAAATATTATTATCAATTAAATGCCCTAATCAATCATCACAAAAATAAAATGAACATATATGATCTTTTTAATAAACATTATATAATGAAAGACTCGTCCCAGTTCACACCTTAAGTAATGAATATTGTTATTGGTAGCACGTTGAATCTATCGTGACAACATGCTTTGGATTAGCTAATTGACTCTACAGATGTCGAAAATATGCGTTTATTCGACTTTCCACATTGTGGTATTTCAAAATTAAATTCGTTATGATGTAATTAAGAACTCGTTAAATAATTCATCACCATAAATGTCAAAAGTCAATTGTAAAAAAATGGTCCAAAAGATTGAGTGGAATGTCTAAAAATGGTACACGTTTAGTTGGTGGAAAGTTATGTTCTAGACGACTAGTCTTGGTGTTAAATAAAATCATTACTTACATTTGCTTTGAAATTAAAGAGTTCATTAGGACCACCACCTATCAATATTAGATATTCGTCTTAGGTGATTTTCTTCTCTGCCTCATCTCTTTAAAATCGGGACAAGCCTCGTAACGAAAAACATCGTAATTTACGTGGTTCGGTCAAACTCATTCCTACGGTGAATAATACAAAATACCCTTTGAAACTCAGATAACAATAACTCAAACATTGAGCGACGGTAAAGTTTTTCTCAAATGATAAATTCAATGATGCATCTAACATAAAAGATTTCAAGGCTTATTTATCTAAGAAAAAAACAATGAACAAAAAAGTAAATTAGCAATATTGTATTTTAGTCTCACCTTCAAAAATAATAATATTGCCCCATTTCCTCTACAAGCTTTCAAATCATTATTCCAAATGAGGCCGTCTCTGGTGATGATTAAAGCTTTCAATCATTAATGTCATGTCATATGAGACTATTAGTACCAGTGATCTCTGAACATAAATCTGCATCTTTGAATTTTTTTTCTTCCCAATCAAGACAAAGCCTCTCATCTTAAATTTCCACATCCTAAAATTGATAGTTTTGTCGAACTTACCAAAATATTGCCAAGATGGTTGCTTTCCCAAACTCAAACAACTAGGCTAAGGCCCCAAAATTAACGTGGTCTTGTCGATATAACTTACATTCACGGATAAAAGTGAACAATATCAAAATAGCGAAAAATATATAATAAAAAAACATTTATAAAAAAACATATCTTTTAAATCCGTATAACAATATACCCTTCCGGAAGGTTTTAGAGGTGTCCCACAAATTCTAATAGTGTGACACTTAATTCCATATGATAATCTGCTCTGATACCACATTTAATGCCCCACAAATCGTGTCTAGAGGCTCTACCTAAGTCATACTTAATTCAGTAACTACTAAGACTAATCGTCCCCCTGTTGCCTAAAATGGTTATCCCAAATTACGAAATTCATTAAGTCTTAATCTTATATCATTATAATGCATGTCCCACTTTTTTAATGTGTGATATTCATTTGTACCCATTCACTTTCATTGACAAGTAGCATGTGATACATGAACGAAATTTTTACGACCAAAATAATAATAATAATAATAATAATAATAATAATAATAGCAGCGTGTACTTTCCATTTTAAAGACAATACTACAACCACAATCAATGACAACCGAATTTTACATTATTGAGCATGATGCAGCCTAAATCGATCAATATATCACACACAAAGATCAATGATGTAAAAATTGATCGTGTCATTGGTTGTGCCAAATTGCTTGTGATAATAGTATTTCTCTTGTTTTAACCCTTCGAAGACATTCGTTAAAATTGGAACAATACTTTCCATTTCCATCCGTTGACAAAATTCATTAGTAAGCATGATTTTCGGCAACTATGACCCTTCATTTTATGTATATTATGTTTTTTTTCTCGGAAACGAAAGCATTCATTAATTTCAACTAGTACAAAGCCAAACCGGAAAACTTCTTCCAAAAGACACTTATATCTCGATTTGAAAAGAAAGCGTGCAGTTCTCACGCCAAGCTTGTTGCTTTCCTTTCAACGTGTAAAATAATCTGGCGATCAAACTATGCCGAAGCGCTAAAATGTCTTCCACGATTGTTCTAAAAACGGTTAAACCCTAACCGTGAGGGGCCCCCCACCCCCGATCCCACAGGAATGTGGGGAGAGGTTAATCGTGAATGTAACCAGAGCCTTAGAGTCGAGGGCTTGCCGGTTCCCATCACCGAAGGGTGTTATCAATCAAAATCAACCCTTTACGGAATCGAATCGTGACTTCCAGCCGTTCGGTGCCATTATAACACCCGTTCCTCACCACTAGGCCATATCCGCCGACCTCCACGATTGTTCTACACTCTAAGGAGGGGGAGATATATTATTAAAATAATTTACAAGAGATAAGCGAATATCGACAAACTAGATTTTTACACCTAAAGAAAGCGCAACGCCGTAGCACCATCTCAATGCGCTTGCCTCCGCCCAAGAGTGAGCCGCTAATACTCGCTGGCGATGCCCAAGCTTCCAAAAAATATTGTTAGTCCCAAAAGCGCCGCTCCAAGCTGCAAGACAAGTATCCGATTTCCAGGCTGCATCAACAAACACCCTCACTGTGGTACTTGGAGGGGCATCGTGCTGCAATTCAGGAGAGGGATGAAAAACATCAAAGGAGGTCCTCTCCGTAGAAGATGCCTGCAAAAAATCGTTATTCATCTCTGTCACGGATTTTTGCAATAAAAATAAACAAGTAATAAATTTATAAATCCGGTATACCCCAAGTGTAGGGATCGTAGTATAGAGGTTGATACCGGGTCGATCTTACGGGGAATCGGGGTTGTTATCCTAGTTCTTATTATCTAACCTAAATATGTCACGATTACTACTACCAAGATACGAAAATAAAACAGTGAAAACTAAAACGAAAGATGAAACTAACGATAAGAATAACTGGACAGAAGATCGAGATCTAAAGCCAGGAAAATATGGTTGCGAACAAAATTAACTAAACTAAGTCTATTCTATAACTAAAAGGAAAAATAAAATTCTAAGCTAGCAACGAAGAACAAGGCACAATGATTCTTTCAATTAAGTTAACGAGGAACAAGCAATGATCCACCTATCTCGCAACTCTCAATTTCTACCCTAGATCGTTTAGTGAAGATTTAATAAAGATGTGGTTCACCTATCAAAGGTATGAATTTCTACTCTCGTAGATAATTCGCCTATTAATCTTTCATCTCTCGATCTTAAAGATTAACGCTTCCATAACAAAGGTGTAAGATTTCTCAATCTAGCAACCTAGAAATTTAACCTAGCAACTCTCGTTATTTTTAGGTTAAAGATCGAACCTTTACTACGGTGATCTAGAGTTTAACAACGATTCTCATCAAACGTTAAACATCACAAAGCAACCATCTCTCGATATAAATTGCAAAATCAATACAAAACGTAATAAAGAAACAACTTTAAATAAAAACTCACAAAACCAAATCCAAAGTCGAAATCAAGACATTGCATGATCGGCTTCACACGCTTGTTCGAATCGCTTAGCCTCTATTCATCGTTGGTATGCAAATCATATAAATAAAAATAAGATAAAAAGATGTTTATGATGGTGGGAAAACGCAGCTAGGGCGCCCCCAAGGGGCCTGGGGCGGCTAGGGATCGAATTGTGGTGTTTAGGGTTGGAAAAAACGCGACTATAAATAGGTTTTTAGGTCGGTTTCAGCAAAGGCGGTGGCTGGACGCCCGTCCATAGTGTCAAAAAAATCTTCGAGTCGGGCCCAGTGGACGCCAGTCCATGCTTCTGGACTCCAGTCCAGGTTGGACGGATGGCAAACGTGCGTTCAGTCTTCAATATGCATCTTCCTCATTCTATTCAATCTTCAGTTAAACGTCGTTTTAGCTTCCTCCATAACATGTAAGCGTACCTACAACACGACAAAAACATGCAAAATGTAAAATCATACATATAGATAGAAAACACCAATAAAACCACGTAATTAGCTCGATTTTGCACTTTAATGATTTTCATACGCATTCTTTCAATATTTCACTTAAACACCTAATTTTCTATAAAAATTAGTATAACACGAAGGAAATTGTTACGAAATAGAGTCATATAAACCGTAAAAATAACCGTTAACAACTCCCACACACTTAGCTTTTGCTCGTCCCGAGCAAAACAAAACAAGAAACCCATGGACTTACTTATGCATTAAACCACATAAAGTCAAAACACAACCGGTCGACTAGCATTAAAAACATACATCCCATGTAATAAACGATTACTCGAATGTGTAGTGTGTGCAAAGCCTTCTTCAACTTCCACCGATTCCACACTTGACAATTAAAATCAAGCTAACCAACCAATACCCATTAAAGACAGATAATGAATTACCCTGACTATACATACGCCTTGCAAAACTACTCACGTCATGACTAGAGTAATACATGTGTCTTCGAAATCTTTTCATTGCATCTGCAGGAGGATACTCCCTACAACATATACCTTGGTCTATACTCGGGGGATAAAGTAGGCGATAACTAAGTCTTTCACTTATTCATACCACTTTCTTTCGTAAGTTGATTTAATTATCCTTCACATATAAACACACATCGAATGAGCTCATGCCCGTCATGCGAGAATAGGACATTCGAGATATGACCTACCTTACTCAAATCATAAGGCGACTTCTTCGACCGTATCGTGAGCTTTTGGTCATCATAGTGGTATAGGACATTCGTGATACGCCTACCTCACTCCAATCTTCGACCAACTTTCCGACACACCCGATTAATTCATTATATTTTTTCTTGAAACATACTTTTTAAAGCACAATAGTTACGTTTCGCTTATCACATTCAAACTTTGGTATATTCACGATAATTCCTACTTCAATTCCAACTACAAACATATTACAATTTCCATTACATCAGCACTAAGCGAACGGTCTGATAACCAGAATCAAACATTATCAGCTTAAATGAGTATAGTTTCCTAAGTTCAGCTCGTCATCGAAGAGGCTTACTGAAGGATGCAGGTTCTTAGATCTAAACGAGTTAGATCTACGCGCAGCGGATGGATCACGACTTATACATCACAATACATAATTAAAAGACTTAAACTACTACAAGAGGGTTAAGATCATGTTACCAATAGTAGGAAGAGAAGCCAAGATCTTCCGATGTGTTCTCCAAACGGCGGTTGGTGGACACCCTTCTTGATACACGAACCTCCTTGATATGCAACACCAAGAAAAACTCCAAGTTTTTCTTCCTCTAAAACCCTAGACAAGAAAAATAATTTTTTCTCTCCTTTTTGCTATAGTGGTCTAAATTATGCCTTGTATTTTTACACTTGGAATAACTCTCCTTTTATAGGAGAGTAAATCATGGTCTCAAGTTTTAATTAATTAAATAAATAATTAATTAAATAAAATAAAAAGATATTTTCCTTAATGAATAATTGTGAAATATTATTGACCAATAGGAAACCAAATAACATGTCATCCAACCAATCACATAACAAGAATATCTTTTATTTTCCATAACACAAGAAAATTAATTCTTGTGCTAATTAGAGACCTTAGGCGCCACTTTTTAGGGTTTAGAAGCCCACATAAAATGTCTTTTATGTGTATTATATTATTTAGCTCAACTAAATAATATCCATGCATATCAATTAATTAGCCCAGCCAATTAATTATCACTGAGGCCCAAATAACAAGATTATTAGTCCGAATTACGAAGCCACATCGGGACCATGGACCTATAACCAAGAGTAGCTCCAATAATTAATTATTCATTGAATGTAATAAGTACATTAATTATTAATTCCGGGATTACGCCACCATAAACCCGGAATCGAACTCTACCGATTATAGATGTATACTTATACTCAACCCATGTAGAGTGAATAAGCGTCCATTGATATAATCACTACATACGGATTAACCCTCCATAGACCCATCCATTCGAGGGGGAAGTCTCTGTGAACCCGACTCAGAATATCTTATCCTTATTTACCATTAACCCCCTGATGATCAATGGTGGTGACAAATTACGTCACCTTGATGATTTGAGCCCTAATTTAATCTAGTGATGAACACACAAGAACCCTAATGCCAAAAAGATGAACGAGGAGGTGGATTTTATGTATGCGGCTGAGTCCAAGACTGTATCTTGGATTGCCTACGTATCCTGTTATGTTCCAGGAATCAAGCCTTACGTAGTTCCTGGAATGGGGGTATTTATAGTGATCACACTTGCCTAAACCCTAAGGTTAGGTCGGCTTGCATTATTGTCACCTTTACCCTTAAATGGGCCTTGACCGCCCAAGCTATCGTGGGTGGGCACTCGACGGTGGTGTGGACCACGTCCTCGAGTCGATCCTTCCGACCTGTGGTGATCGACTCTAGACTCGTTATCCCACACTGCTAGCTGGTGTGGACTCTATCCTTATGGACTTGCCATCTCACACTTTGCTTTCGGTAGTCGATAGTCGATATAGTCGTAACCTGGCTTCTATATGATGGCCTTGGCCTCGAGTCCGGGCATCGGCGTGGATATACTGGAGTTATTTTATAATATGATGACCAACCGATGACGACACGTGGAGGGAGTGAAACCTCAGATCGTCATAAGCCCCAGGACTTGAGAGAGCTACTTCCGTTGTCCGAGGTCGTCTGCTCATTCGAATCGCCATCGAGTTGGGTGTTTCTTTGGGCGGAGAAAGCCCGCTTTTCATAACCCTAATCGCCTACTTCCACGTGGAGCGGTTTCTAGCCCACGAAACGCTTGAATCCGCAAAAGACGCTTCATCGCTTTGATAACGCGATTTTTGGTGGTTATAACCCCATTATCCCGTCTTTTCAAATCATTTGCCATATCTTTTGCTTTCACATATAAAAGGAGAGGCTAAACGTCACGCAAACTCGCTTGCTATTTCTCATCATCATCCCCAAATCCAAAACACCAAGTAAGATTATTTCTTTTATCTTAGCGTTCTTCATCTTTTCTTTTGATTTATCTATGTCACGCAATAGTAGTAGTAGCCCACGAGAATCTGATAGAGGTAGTGATACACCCATTCATAGCCGCTCTCGGGCACTGCACTCGCCGGTCATCTTCTCCGGCAAGAGTCCGGCGAACCTTCGACTTCCCTCCTCTCGCATCACTAACCAAATTAAAAACTAGTCACAAGGATGGATGGAAAGGGTGCTAAGGGATGTCTAAGCACACTTACTTCGAGAGGATGTTGTTGAAATTTGCCGGAAATACAACATCACTAACCCTCCATTTGAATCTCAACTCCCTCCGGCAACCATATATTTGCCGACGAGCCCCCGAGAAGGATTTTGTGCGATTTACGAGAATCAATCGGCGGCGTGGATTGAGGTTTCCACTCGTCCGGCCGTTACGGCCATCCTTCATCACTACGAGATAAGCGTGTCTCAACTCGCCCGAATGGCGTCGAACTCACGATGGGGTTCATCATAGCGTGTCGAGTGGCGCAGTCCGCTTCCAAAGGTGCCCGTGTTCGATACTACTACAAGATTGCTTTGCCACACCGACAAGTTGTGGTATTCCTTCCAGAGGAGAACAAATCGCCACGAGTTCATTACGAGGGGCCTTCTTCTCGTAGGGGGAGTGGAAGCCTCGATTTTTCTTTGTTCGTCATGGCCTTGATAACCCTTACATCGGGTCAATGGAGGTCGAGAGAGGGAAACAAGACAAGCTGGGGAGAGAACCGGCTTCACACGAGGCTCGACTCTGAGTAACCATACTTTCGAGGTGTGTACTGAGACTTGAGTCTCTTGTATCACCTGGCTCGCTAGAGGAAGCCGGGGCCCATGCCCTATGTAGGCCTGAAACGTTCCCGATCACGAGAATCGTAGGATGCTTTACTTATTTGCTTGTTTTTAACATATTAGCCATTCTTTGGGTCGATAACTTGTTGCTTGGCGATTAAAAACTAACTTGTCTTTTCTTGTATTGCGGTGGGCAAATTCTCCAAAGTCACCAACCCTCAGGCGCATTCCTGAGGCGACGGTCGTAATGGTATTTCACCACTCGAGGTCAGCCGCCATCGGCTTGCCGATGGTTGAGACCGCGTGCCTTCCTCTCTCTCGGGGGCGGCGTTCCTCCACCCGAACAAATCTTGCCGCCATCGAGTCGCCTGCCGGAGCCGAACGACCGAGGTGCCTCGACTACCGCGAACTAACCGTCGATTCGGATCTCTTCGAGATGAAGACGAGGATGAAGCTGGTCGATTTAACCTCGAATGTCGAGGCTAATGTCGAGAGCAAGTACCTCAAACCAAAAAGAGGCCGTCTGTCGCCGGGTGGTAAAGGAGCAGCTCAGAGAGCGAAGAGGAAGAAGGTTGCCGAGGCCACTGCCGAGTCGAGAATCGGTGTGGACTGGTTTTTGACGATTATCTTTGGAGTGGATGACGAGATCTGTCTTATGTTCTGGAAAATCGAATCGCCTCGTAAGTCGATCCTCCTTTTATATTTGCTTTCCTCGAGACGCGCGCTTGTTTATTTATTTTTCATCCTTCTATTTTGTAGCATACTCTTGTTGGTCGGGAGGCTGCCCGACGGCCGCCAAAACGGGAGTCGGCAAAACGAGATCAAGACGGAGAACGGCAGCTTACTCCAAGACAACATCGCAAAAGGCGCCGCACTCTCTGCAGAGAAAACAAGATAACGAGTGAAGCAAGAGTCGGTCGCCAAGCTCGAGGAGCTGCAAAATAGGTTAGTGGTCTTTGAAGCAAAGTGCCGCCACTACCGAGAAGGAGCTAGACCGAGTCACGAGATGAAAGACAAGATCGTGGGTCGAGCCGCTCAAACCGGCTCAAGACTATGAGAAGGCACAGCATGTCGTCGAAAGCTGCAGATGAAGAAGCAAGGAAGGCTCGCCAGATCGTGATGCGCTCACAGCTGAATTATATCGAGCGCAGCGCAGTCGAGAGGTTAGGACGAGGCCATCATGGAGTACCGCAAGTCATCCAATCTTGAAGATGATTTAGAAGTGATCATGCGGGCTTCGATGATGGGGGATACACCCTGGCCGTGGATCGATGAAGGAGGCTACCCCGAGCTTTGACATGTCGACTCTCCGGGCGCCGATGTTCTACAATCCCGACTCGAGAAATCAGATCGATCGAGATTTGAGGAGTTTCGGCCGAGAGTCCTGGCCATAAAGTATGCTCCTCCCGCGTCTGCCCCTCACGCCAATCCGACCGCCCGATGATCCGACCTCACGCACTTCGAGCCGACTCCGAAGCCGACCCTCGATCCCGATGTTTTTATATCTTCTTTGCTATTCAAACTTCGATTTGTAATAACATTTATTTAATTTTGGCTGGTCTTTTCGACCTGGCCTTGTCGTGCACTAACTTTATTCTGAATTCGACTTGCTTTTGAAATTTGATTTTTCTTTCTTGTGAGCTTAGCTTGTCTTGATCTTGTTTTGATGTTTTATAGCCCTTTGCTTGTCGAGCCTTTGACTCTGTTTGCCAAGCCTCTGGCTCTGTTTGCTACTCGCTACTCAGTTTATTCGTCGCTCATATTATTGATATCATGTTGCCCCCCAAGTGTATTATGAACCCTTGGTTCTTATTACACTTGAGATTGACATGCTTGCCTTAGTCTTTTGCCCTTAGGCTTTGTTGACCTTTGGTGAGCATTTTAGTGTAAATCGCCCCGATCTTTGGTCTTTTTCGCTACTCGAGCTCTTTTGACCATCGACCGGGACAGGTGGCCCGACTATGCGAACCGTCCCTTTGTCTAGGCCTTTTTGCCCTCCGCCTCGCTCGACTTTCGACTTGGACAGTGGCCCGACTATGCGAACCGTCCCTTTGCTTAAGCCTTATTTGCCTCTTGGGCTCGTTCGCTTTTAGCTTGGACCTTTGGCCCGACCTGCGAACCGTCTCTATGCCTTTGCATTAGCCGCCTACTAGGCTAACTTTGCTTTGGCTTTATTGAGATGTCCGACTGCGGATTTCTCTACTCGTTTTCGATTGTTTTGCCTTTAACTTTCTGTCACATTGGACTTGTATCGTTTTGGCTATAAATCCTAACAAACACGAAAAACATCTCGAGCAGATAGAAATTTATTAGAATACTCATAAAATTGTCTCATGGACTTGTTACAAGATTCATAAGTGAAAAGTAAACAAGTTCATCAAAGTAAAGCTTATCTCAAACATAATACTTTCTCATTGTTGGCGTGCCAATGTCGAGAAACGATGAGTTCCATCTGCCCGACCAAGCCGATAAGACCCTTTGGGGTGGACTTTAGGATTTGATAAGGTCCTTCCCAATTCAAGGTTAATTTTCCGGCCGCTTCTGTCGACTTGCTTCATTTTTCCTTAGAACCGGATCTCCAACCTTGAAGTATCGATGTCGACCCTCGAGTTGTAATACTTGAGAGATCTTACCTTATACCTTGCCATTCGGCCGAGGTCGTCTCTCTTCGTTTCTTCGACACCGTCCCCTTTCCTGCCGGAGTTCGGGATCGTTAGTCTCAACATTGTATGCCGTAACTCGGGGAGGGAACTCCGATCTCGGCGGTATCACCGCTTCACAACCATATACCAAAGAAAAGGAGTTTCCCCGTTGATGAATTAGGAGTCGTCTATACGACCATAGGATGCTCGGAAGTTGAATCGCCCAATCTCGACCTTACGCCTCTAGTCTCTTTTTTCGGACCAAATTGATTTGTCGATTGGTTTGCTCGACTTGACCGTTTGCTGTGGATGAGCTACGAGGTGAATCATTTGGTCGATATGGTATTCATTGCACCATTCCTCGACTTTACGATCCTCGAATTGGGTACCGTTATCCGAGATCGAGCCTTAGGGATCCCATACCTACATAAAATGTCGACCCACAAGAACTTTTTGATGGTTGCGGCTTTGATGTCGGGTATAGCCTTAGCTTCGACCCACTTCGTGAAGTAATCTACAAAGAACGACCACATATTTAAGATTTCCGGGCTCGAGGTAGGGTCCAACGATATCGACTCCCCACCGATCAAACGGCCATGCCGGCGAGATGACATTCATGTCTTGCGCTTGTTGATGGGAGATATTATCATGAATCGACAAGTGTTGCATTTTTGGACAAGATTATTCGCATCTCGTTGCATCGACGGCCAAAAATATCCGGCTAACTTGCATTTTCGAGCTAACATTCGAGCTCCATGATGGTTTCCACATGCTCCTCTGTGAATTTCTTCCAAGAGATATTCACCTCGGTCTCGTATACACATCTTAACCATGGACTCACAAAAGATTTCCGATAGAGGATGTCGCCGAAAACGCATATCGAGTGGATTGCAGTCGAACTTTTCTAGATTGTACCTTATCAGCTGGTAGTATTCCGTCTTTGAGATAAAGAGCGATCGAGTCCATCCACGTGGCCTGCTGGAGTAATCGGCTGGGCCTCCGTCTCGATGTAACTCCTATCGGTCAGTAACTCGACTAGAACCTTCTTACTTGACATGAAGTTTGAGGCCAATTTGGAGAGTGCATCGGCTCTCTTGTTCTGACTTCGGGAACTGCTTTCGAATCGAACCGCTTTGAATTTTGGTATGAGGCTTTGGACAAGCTGCTAAGTAATTTTTCATGGTTTCTTCCTTGGCCTCATACTCCCTTTCACATGGTTGACCACCAATCGCTGAATCATCAGTAAACCGACAAATTTTTCGACACCCGACTTTCAAAGCGAGCTTTAAGCCGGATGATCATAGCCTCATACTCGGCCTCGTTGTTCGTTGCTTTAAAGTCAAACGAAGGCGTAAGGGAATTCCTCGCCTTCGGGCTTACCGTGCAAGGAGCCTCGCTCCTGCCTCTCCCTTACGATGCTCCATCGACCAAGAGTCCATTTTCCTCCGGGCTTCGCTTTTCTTGATCGAGTTGAACGGAGATCCTTCACCTAAAAAAATCCGCCAAGGCTCATGCTTTTATCGCAGCTTCGAGGACGAACTCGATATCGTGATCTTTGAGCCATTTCAATCACCCATTTTGCCAATCGACCGAGGTGTCGGGTTTTGCCAATATTTGCTTCAATGGTTGGTCGCTGACTACCACAACGGGATGAGCTTGAAAATAGGGCCTCAGTTTTCTCGAGGCGTGAACGAGACATAATGCTAACTTCTCGGCTGGCGAGTACCGGACCTCGGGGCCATGCAAAGCCTTGCTGACAAAGTAGATTGGCACTTGGCCGTGTACCTCTTCTCGGACTAGGACCGCACTCACTGCCTCCTCGCATACTGCCAAATAAACTAACAATTTTTCCCCTTCTCGAGGAGAAGTGAGGGTAGGCAATTCTGACAAATAAGTCTTCAACTCTTCAAAGGCTGTCTGACACTCATCATCCCAATGAAAAGGACTGGCCTTTCGGAGTATTTTGAAAAATGGTAGTGCACGCTGTGCTGATCTCGATAAAAACCTGTTGAGAGCGGCCATTCGACCCGTGAGCCTCTGAACTTCCTTTACATTTCGAGGTGCGGGCATATTCTTCAACGTGTCGATTTTATCCGGGTTCGCTCGAATCCCGTCTTTCGAAATCATATAGCCCAAGAACTTACCCGACCTAACTCCAAAAGTACACTTCTTTGGGTTTAGCCTCATCTGCGTTTCTCTCAACACTTCGAAAACCTCTCGAGCATCGACTAGGTACTGTCTCATAGATCGACTCTTGATAAGCAAGTCGTCTACATAAACTTCCATACATCTACCTATTTGCCTTGCAAATATCTTATTGACTGCCCTCTGGTATGTTGCCCCAAAGATTCTTTAATCCGAATGGCATGGTCACATAACGAAGGTGCCGACTCTGTGATAAATGCGCTTTTTCCGCATCTCGAGGTCCATTAGAATCTGGTGGTACCCTTTATACGCATCTAAAAAACCAAAAACTTCAAAATCGATGGTCGAGTCTACTAACCTGTCGATCTTAGGCAACGGATATGAATCTTTTGGACATGCTTTGTTAAGATCTGTGAAGTCCACACACATGCGCCAACTGCCATCGGGCTTTTTGACTAATACCGGGTTAGCTAGCCACTCTGGGTAGAATACCTCTCTCACGATCTGGGCTGCCAATAGCTTGCCGACTTCCAACTCTATAGCTTCAAGTCGATCAGACGCGAAATTCCTCTTCTTCTGTTTGACTGGCTTTTTAGCCTGGTCAATCTCAAGCTTATGAACCGCGATGTCGGTAGATAACCCTGGCATGTCGGTGGCTTTCCAGGCAAAGATGTCTCTGAACTCGATTAGAAGCTTAACCAAGTGTCGCTTTTTTCTTTTCCGGGATCCAAATCCCGACTTGTACACACTGATCGTCCTCTCCGTCCCAGAGTCGGACGTTTTCGACTGCGTCACTGGAGACCCAACTCTTCTCCTCTTCTTCCTCTGGAATCAGTTCCTCGACTAAGACTTGTTGAACTGCCATCTTCCCATTCATGACTACAGAATTACAACTCCGAGCGACTTCAACGCTCTCCTTTTACTTAAGTGGGAACCGTTCTCGTGGGAAACTTCATGCTATTATGGAATGTCGAAATGATAGCCCGAAGGTCGTCGAGCGCTGGTCGCCCAAGAATAACATTATAGGCGAGATGGAGCCTTGACCACCACATAGTTTAATTCAAGTGTCCGTCCTTTCTCGCCGCGTCCCAATCAAGCCGTGAGTAACTTTATCGAGCCCACGGGATGGATCGCTTGCCTGTGAATCCAATGCGGGAGACGCGCATGGGGCAAGGTCCTTCTCTTTCAACTTCATTGCTTGAAACGCCGAGTGGTATATGATGTTCATCGCACTCCCATTATCGATCTGAGACTCGATACTCGGGCTCGGCTAATGACTCGCTTCGATGACTAACCGCCGCTATGACTCCTCGACTTGGGGATATCATCTCGAGGGCCGTATCCGACTTCGCCGTGAATCTGAGCCGCTTTGCGCTCTCTCGAGCTACAAGTCGCTCTTCGCCGGTCCGGTCTTTATCACTCTCACCAGACCAAAGATGGTGTTGACATAGTTAATCGGTCGATTGTCTTCATACCTATCTCGACCAAAATTTTCTCTGTTGTTTCCTTCTCGACCTGGGGATCGATTCCTCTGAGGTGACCGATCCCTTCGTCTCTGGACATCTCAACCTCGATTCCTGTCTTGATCGGAGTTTTTCCTCTTGGATTCTCCACGCCCCTGGGCCCATCATATCGAGATCTCATCAACAACTTCGTCTAGCTTCCCTTCCGAATGCGACGCCGATATCTCTCTTCGGTCGATACAATCCTCGCCAGTATGACCAATGTCTTCGTGAAAATCACAATATTTGTTTGCGCTCCTCCTCTCTCGAGGTTTTTTCAACGGTGGCGGTTTCTCGCCAAGTTTTTTGAAAGCATAATCGACAACACCTCCGATCGAGGTCGATTGAGCGGGATAAAGTCCTTATCACGTGAGGTCCCTTCTTGCCCCCACGGTCCGAGGTGGACGTGTCGATCGGTCCCAAATCGACGGCTTACTCGATATCCTCGCTTCTTGGGTGATTCTGCTCGGACCTCGGGTGTCCTTCTTGATTCCATCCAGTCGGATTGGGTGTGCCTTCGCATGCCTCTTCCCTTGATGTAATCGATGCACCACGTTGGCGCGCGTTCGTCCATGGTATGGGAACGTCTGCTCAACTTCATATATAACTTAGTATTACGCAGCCCCTACAAACGATGTGATCGAAGTCGGTCATCTCAAGTCCTTGACCTGCATGGCCTCGAGATTAAACCTCTTCAAGTATTCCATCAATTGTTTCATCTTTTTCGCTTCCTCGCGTTCGAGAGGTGCGTGGCACTCGATGAAACTTCTTGTTGACTATGAACGCATCTCGGAACTTTCGAGCGAGCATGGCAAAATCGAGATCGACCCTGGTCGTAGCCGTGAACCATTCTCTTGCTCGATCTACGAGTAAGCGTCTCGAACGCCCGACAAGCATTGCATCGGGGCCCCATCCAACCTCATTTGAGACAGATACTGTGGAGATGGTCCTCCGGTCGGTGGTGCCATCATAAGGTTCTATCTTTGGTATCTTAAACCCCTTGGGTTTAGGAAAGCTTTCGATCTCCTTCGTGAAGGAAGACTCGAGCCACAACGATACTGATTCTTTCCCAAAATTGCATTCACTCTTCTCGGCGCCATGTCATCATCCCCTCTGGTGTTTTGGTGAATCTCACGTCTCTTCCTTTCCACCGAACTAGATGATGCGCTTACCTCGTCCCAGAGAGTCTGCTTAGGCTTGTCCATCACGCTCTTTCGCCGCCTTCGCCATAGCTTCTTTACGGCGGCTTCGCTTCGCCTTCGTCTTTGAATCGCCTCAGCTATTATCCTGGACATTACCTCCAAATTTGCCCCCGCCAACTGATCTGCAAGTGCCCGATATTCTGGAGCAAGGGCTTGCTTTTCTGGTTGGTGGGTCTCCTGGACGAGATTCAAAACTGGATCTTTTTCCCCTTGTTGCTGCTGAGGATCGTGCTGAATAAGATCCAAGACTGGATCTTTTCCTCCTTGTACGTCGGGATCGTTGGGCTCGTTAAGCTGTGAGCTTTGATCAACAGCTTTGGATGCAGTTTTCTTGGGAGGCATCGTGTTCTTGAGTTATTCGATCAATAGAAGCCCCTCCTTCTAGCGCCAATGGTGGTGACAAATTACGTCACCTTGATGATTTGAGCCCTAATTTAATCTAGTGATGAACACACAAGAACCCTAATGCCAAAAAGATGAACGAGGAGGTGGATTTTATGTATGCGGCTGAGTCCAAGACTGTATCTTGGATTGCCTACGTATCCTGTTATGTTCTAGGAATCAAGCCTTACGTAGTTCCTGGAATGGGGGTATTTATAGTGATCACACTTGCCTAAACCCTAAGGTTAGGTCGGCTTGCATTATTGTCACCTTTACCCTTAAATGGGCCTTGACCCTTGCCCAAGCTATCGCCGTGGGGGTGGGCTGGATACCGGTGTGGACCACGCCCTCGAGTCGATCCTTCCGACTGTGGTGATCGACTCTGGACTCGTTATCCCACACCGCTTTGGTGGTGTGGACTCTATCCTTATGGACTTGCCATCTCACACTGCTCGGTAGTCGATAGTCGATAGTCGTAACCTGGCTTCTATATGATGGCCTTGGCCTCGAGTCCGGGCATCGACGTGGATATATCTTGGAGTTATTTTATAATATGATGACCAACCGATAGGCGACACGTGGAGGAGTGAAACCTGTATCGTCAATCAATTAGTTCACATATCGACTAGTGATCAATTAGTCTAATATGAACTCCGGGATCGATCACTTTCTTAGGGCTAACAAATAAGGGATCTGCTCTCTACTTCCCGCAGGAAGGAATGGATTCCATGTCCGTGAAAATCGAACTACTCACTCATCTGAGATAGTGCCAATGAGAAGTGGCTTGGAACACATTATTTAAGTGAACCGTAACTAACACATCAAACACTACCCCGGACAAGCGGACCTCGTGATCACCTCAGATTAAGGTTGATCCATATATGATCATCTAATGATTTAATAAGATTCCTCGATTACGGAATTATACCGAGAAATTCGATTAAATCGGTCCAAATCTATATGTGCCCCACGTAGTACCTCTCTACCAACAAATCCGATAAGATTATCACACCCTAAGGTGTTCGGGCGCATTATTGGTGTTTTAATCAAGAGACCCTAAACTCTAATTAAGTTCACCACGGACTAACAGCTTTAAGTATATCACCACTAACTCAATCCTCACGTGCATGCCATACACCGAGTTAAGCGTTACATCTTTCGATATACTTAGGGTTTGCAAAGCAAAGATGTATTATTTACAAGCACAAAGCAAGTAATAAGGTGAGATAAAATATGTCATCCATTGTTAAAAACAATTACACAAATTGTCTTTCGAGCACTACACCTAACAATCTCCCACTTGCACGAAATGACAAGCAACAATTGTTTTTAGAGCACACCCTTTCTCATCTTATTCACAACACTCTCCCACTTGCTCTAAAAGAAGTTGAGATATATCCCTCAATGCCGTACCTTCCAAGCACTCGACTTGGTACAATCGATCGATTAGGTTGTCGGGCTCGAAACGATCTTTAGGATCGAACGTCGCCAGTCCATCTAATCAGGCGGTACTCTCTCTCAATATGCTTTTGACCTCTAGTGACTGAGAAGATCCTTCTAAGCTATCATTTCACTGTTTTCACAATGAAGTGATATCGGCTCACTAGACCTGGAATTGCTCCCAGATCAGAAAGGAAATTCCTAAGCCATATCACCACTCTAGCTGCTCCAAAAGCTGCTACGTATCCGATTAACTAAAATCGAATTGGCGATTCTGGATTTCTCCAGACTATAGCTCCATCACAATGATTAAACACTGAGTCCGAGATCGTCCCAAAGATCATCCTTAATCTGACTATAAGTCAGAATCAGTGTAGTCAACCATATTCAAGTTTGCACCCGAATATACAAGCACATTCTTGGAAAAGTCCTGAATGAATCTCCTGAATGAATCTCCTATAGAAACCGACATGTCCAAGAAAACCTCTGACTTCGCGCACATTCTTAGGATAACTCATCTTCTCGATAGCTTCTACTTTGGCTCTGTCTACCTCAATACCTTTAGCGGAGATCTTGTGGTCAAGAACTATTCCCTCATCTACCATGAATGAAATGGCACTTTTCCCAGTTTAGGACTAAGTTCTTTTTCACACATCTGGATAAGACCTGGTCAAGATTATCAAGGCAATCATCGAAGGATTGACCAAAGACCGAAAAGTCATCCATGAAAATTTCCATACACTTTTCAACTAGCCCGTCAAAGATAGCCAAAGATAAATCTTTGAAATGTAGTGAGGCATTGCAAAGACCAAATGGCATCCGCTTGTGGCGAATGTACCATAAGGGCGGGTGAAAGTGGTCTTTTCTTGGTCAACTGGATCGATGGGTATCTCAAAATATCCTGAATATCCGCCCCAGAAACAAAGAGAATCGTGTCCCGCCAGACGCCAAGCATCCGATCAATGAAAGGAAGGGGGAAATGATCTTTCATTGTTACCTCATTGAGTTTCCTGTAATCAATGCAGACTCTGTAACCAGTAACGAGCCTCAATGCTATTTCTTCTCCTTTCTCATTCTTCTCAATAGCAATTCCTCCCTTCTTGGGAACTACCTGAGTAGGGGATACCCATTCACTGTCGGCGATTGCGTATATGATACCCATATCTAAAAGCTTGATAATCTCCTTCTTGACCACCTCTTGCATATGAGGGTTGAGCCTCCTCTGGAGCTGTCTAACACATTTCGCACCCTCTTCAGTCTTGATTTTATGCATACAGATGTCAGGAGATATCCCTCTAACGTCTCCTACTTGCCAACCAAAGGCTTTCTCATTTTTCCTCAAGACGTTTACCAGCTTCATTTCTTCTAATCGAGACAGCTTGGCAGATATATTTAATGGAAGCTTATCACCTTCTCTTAAAAACACATACTTTAGATGTTTAGGCAACGGCTTCAGTACCAGATCTGCAGGGGGGTCCTCCAAACTTGATTTAAGATCTCCATTTTTCAACTCAACATCGCTGAGTTTACTTAGTGGTCCCACTGCCAAAGCTTCTCCTTTCAACAACTCATCCTCCAATTCAGCTTCTAAATGTTCTAGATTCACCACACCATGATTATTCAGCTTCTCAACTAGTCGCTCGTATTCAGTCGCAACAGCCATGACTTGCTTTTCCATGAAATCATTGAAGTTGTTGGGATGGTTTTGCATCATTAAAACAAAAGAAAATTTATAAAACCTATACTACCATGCAAAACTACCTCCTAACCGGCCGAATACCGGGTAGTTGCTAGTAAAGTTGGATAAGTACGGGTATCGATCCTCAGGGAATTGGGTTGTTGAATCTAACTTCATTAATTCCTCTTTATTAACTAAACCTAAACCTAAACTAGAACGGAAAAATAACTGGACGGAGGATTGTTAATCCAAAGCCAGGAAATATAGTTGCGGACAAAATAAATAAAACTACATCTACGAAAACAGTAAAACTAACTATCAACTGACCAACCATAAACAAACCATGATCAACCTATTTCCAACAACCATCACCCCACCGAAGGAAATAAAATAGACAAATATTTATTCATTAGTTATCTTGGATGGTTATCTTATCTAAAGAAGCGTTTCCTCTTCCGATTTATCACGCCATTAATTAGTTTACCTTCCGGTCTTAACTAATATCGATACAAATCAAAGATATGGATGAAATCCCAATCTAACAACATTATCCCTCAACTTCCGCTTTGTTGGAATAATAATTGTCAATCTCCTCACGATAATCTAATGAATCATTAACTTCCGTTATTTAAATTCGATTAACATAAAGCATAAAAACATGAAAGAGAACAAGAACAACATAATGAATTAAACACATGAAAAATCCTATCTTTCCGGTAACGGTGATATCCCTCAATTCCAATCTAAGATAATCTTGCATCGAATTAATTAAATTGTGGTTCTCTCGTAAACCTAGATATTTAACCTACGAACTTCCGTTATGTATAGATTAAAGATCTAAACTTTCCTACGGTGATCTAAACTACACCGACTTCCGTCATACGGTAGCATCAAATCACACAATCATCTTCCGATATATAATTGCACGATACAATTAAACATAGGAAAGGAACAATTTAAATAAAAACTTACAAAACATCCATCGAAAGAGAATTAAAATTGCAGCTGGAAAAAGGGAGCTTCAAGGCTCATCCATGGCTGTCTCATGGCGGCAACAAGAAGATAAAAGAAGAAAACGAAAAGAAACGAACACCTAATCTAACCACCGGCCGACCAAGCAAGGAGCTTGGCGGCCGGGCCGCTTCTCACGCTCTCTCGTAGGTTCGTAAAAGCCGCCGCGTGTGTTGTTTCAATTAGGGTTGAGGCCATTGTGTTTAAATAGAAGAGTAGGTCGGTTATGTTGGTTTATGCGTAAGTCGGTTGCTCAAATTCGTGGCTGGACGTTCGTTCACCGCAATCAAGACTCAGACTAAAATTCTTGCATGGGAAACGACGCTTTTAAAGGCTACAACTTCTAAAATTCATATCTTGAGTTGTAGACCTCCAAAAATTATGATCCGAATGTCATAATTAAGCTCTCGGAAAACTCTACAACTTTCATTAAGGACTCTTCTTCAGAAAACGCCTTTTTGACTAGCCCGTCGTATTACGAGTATATTTCGGGATTTTCCAAAGAGTTTCAGCAACAGCATCCAAACTTGTAACGCTCATATCTCGGGCCTCGTAAGTCGGAATGAAGTGATTCAAAATCCTGTAGAATCCTCTCTTCAAGCCCTACAAATCTTCTCTTGAGGTCGAGAGTCAAATCAGTGTATATCATATCAAGAACTGCATCGCAAGTTCGGCTGCTTGAAAGCTTCATTCCAAGCTTTATCTCCATCTTCCTTCCATTTCACTTCTCTTCCATGCAAAACCTCATCATTTAATCCTCTTGCATGCCAAAATATGTATCTACAATATAGGAAAATATACCAAAGCGTAACACAATCCCAAAATAACATAAAATCACAATTTAAGCACATAAATCGTTACATTTTGCAATTAACCTATTAAAAACACTATTTACTCAATTAATCGATTATAAGCTCGAATTCTACGAAAAACATCCATATATGGGGAATATTGATATAAAATATATCCTTATAAAACGTATAAAATCACCCTTAATGAAGTCATCGACACATATTGTCAATGGAGAAGCCGGTTGGTCTTTCGGAGGTTTTACGGCTAGCTTTGGAGACATTGTAACTCACCTCTTGATCACCAACTCGTATCGTCACTTGCCCACCATCACGCCACAATGAGGGCTCTGGTACGTAGAGATGAAAAGGCCTCATAAGAATTAGAGGACATGCTCATCCTTCTATGTCCGTAACGTACTACCCACCGGGAAGGTAAATCTATCAATTTGAACTAACACGCCCTTTAGTATTCCCGCAGCTTTCTTAGAAGATCTATCCGCGAATTGAAGATTCATGGTGGTGGGTTCTAGAAGATTGTCTAACCCAAGTCGCTTGCGCATGCACAATGGCATCGAGCTTATGGATGCACCTGTGTCACATAAAGAGTTTGGGAAGACTAGGCCTCCCATCAGCAATGTGAGCACAAATTTCCCAGGGTCACCCCTTTTGATTGGTAGATCTTCATAATTGATCATAGAGCAATCCTCACCAATCCACCGATCCATGTCTGCTAACTTCTTCTTAGAAGAAACAACATCCTTGATGAATTTGGTATACTTAGGCATCTCAACCAATACCTCGGATAATGGAAGATTAACCTGAGTATTTTTCAGAAGGTTTAGCACTTTTTCATACTTTTTATCCTCATTCAAGGAGATGTTGCTCTTTCTAGGTGGAAATGGAAGCTTTTTCAAGTCACTCTCAAAAAAGGCTTTCTTCGAGGATGAACTGACAGCTTTGTCTTCCAAGTCCTTCCACCTCACCACTTTTTCATTCTTCTTGCTAGTCAGGGGGTCAGCCTTCTGACTCTCACTTGATTCTTCATTCCTCAGGGGTTCAGCCACCTGAGGACTTCCAATTCTTTCACCTCTCAGTGGATCAGCCACCTGAGTATTCTCTTGCAGCCAAGGGGAACGTAGGTGCTCGACTTCCCCTCCTGCCTTATCGCTGGCAGGAGGGGTTAGTAGTTTCCCTGGTGAGGGGGACCACTTAGTTGAGTACCTGACCTTAAGTTCATCGCACTGGCCTCTTCTCTACCGTACGGAATTGAAGGTACCAGGTCAGTGCATTGCTATTATTCAGATCGGTCTGAGAAACTTGACCACCCTTTGGATTCTTTTCTGTGAAGCTGGGCAACTGCCCTGGGGGTCTAGAAGCTAACTGTTCAGCCAATTGCCCTATTTGCCTCTCAAGATTCTTGTTTGTACTCATGAGGAGTTGGATGTTTTTGTTTTGCTCTTCCCGAAAAGAGCTCCATTCAGCTTGGATATCATTCGAGAGCGTGAGGCCTTGAGAGTTTTGGAAGTTCTGCGGATAAGGCTGGCTGGACCGATTCTGAAATGTAGAATTAGAATTGTTAGGCCAATTACATCGAACCTTTGATTCTCGATTGGAAAAATTGGAGTTCTGTTCAGGTTGTAAGTAGGTTTTGATTGAAGTTTTGATTTTGATTAAAATTCAATTTGGATTGAAATTTTGATTCTCGGGCCGAAACCCTGGTTTTGAGGATTACTCGGCCGAGAATTGATTATTAAACCTCTCGATTGGTCCGCCAGAAAGCGTTTACTTTAGCATTCTCGTCCGCTCATAGGATGTAAACGAGATGTATGCCCCACATTGTCACGCTTCGACATGTGATCGATTATACCGTCCCATTGTCATGAATGTGATTAACTTGATAAGCGCAGGGGAACAAATTGACACCGCCAACCATATGGCGGTCGACAACAATTTTCACAAGATGTAACTTGAGAGTTTTGTTGAGGGAAAGATTCGATTGATCGGATTAGGAGAAATTTGAGAAGTCGCCATCCGCTTTTGCAAAGATGGCGATCGACTTTGCATATTCACCTCCTCGATCTTGGGAGGAGGAGGAGGTGCTTGGATAGCTTGAGAGGAGGGGCGAATTGTACTTGGCAATATCCTCAAATAGTGTACATCCTCTTCAGTGTGTTTTCTCAAGAATGCCCCACTGTGAAGAACTATTGACCATGCCCTTAGTGAGCCTCGGTCAATCCATCGAAAAAGCGTATTGACTTGCCTCTGCAAGTCAATACCATGATGGGACATTTACGAAGAAGTGATTTGAATCTCTTCCAAGCATCAAAGAATGACTCGTTTTCCTTCTGATAAAATGTAAAAATTTCACTGAGGCATTGGGTCATCTTAGAAAGTAGGAAATATTGACTTAGAACTCTTTTCGAGTCCAAATTTCCCAAGTGGTAATGGATTCAGCAGGAGAGAGTTATACCACTCTTTTGCCTCCCCCTTCAAGGAAAACGGAAACAATTTCAGCTTGATGGCATCCTCGCTTACACCTTGGATGCGAGTCGTACCACATATCTCCAAAAATGTGTGTACGTGTGTATGCGGATTTTCAGACTGAAAACCGTGGAAGATAGATGCATGTTGCATCATTTGAATGAGCCCAGGCTTGAGTTCGAAGTTTGAGCATTTATGGTTGGTAGGACAATAGCCGGGTTGACCATGACTACGCCAGGCATGGCGTAGTCAGCCAACGTACATCTATCTTCAGCAGCCATAATGACTATATTTTCGATCTCTTGAGCTAGATCTTGCTCGATATCTCGATCGACTGTGTTCTCTTCGTCAGGGAGGTCCGCAAAACGTAGCCTTCTCCTGTTTGGTCGGACTATGGTCCGCTCGAGGTCAGGGGTATAGAGTAGTGGCCCCTTTTTACTCCGAGTTTGCATAAACCGATACCGAGACCTAGTTGTTTAACCTTTTAATCAAAGGTTAAAACCGAGAAAAGATTTTAAAGAAAAAGAGGTCAGACGGGCGCCCGACATCGGACGGACGCCTGCTGTAAGATGAACAGGACGGACGTCTGGATAACCAGACGCTCGTTTGACTGGGTATAAACGACCAGAGTTATAAAAATTTATACGGACGGGCGTCCACTACCCCAGACGCCCGTTTACTGGAACAGAAACGAAACAGAAACTAAACAAAATATCTAAATTAAATTAATGACGAAAATAAAAACTAGACAACAGTCCGGTTCCCCGGCAACGGCGCCAAAAACTTGTCACGGATTTTTGCAATAAAAATAAACAAGTAATAAATTTATAAATCCGGTATACCCCAAGTGTAGGGATCGTAGTATGTAGGTTGATACCGGCCGATCTTACGGGGAATCGGGTTGTTATCCTAGTTCTTATTATCTAACCTAACTATGTCACGATTACTACTACCAAGATACTAAAATAAAACAAAGAAAACTAAAACGAAAGATGAAACTAACGATAAGAATAATCGACGTAAGATCGAGATCTAAAGCCGGGAAAATATGGTTGCGAACAAAATTAACTAAACTAAATCTATTCTATAACTAAAAGGAAAAATAAAATTCTAAGCTAGCAACGAAGATCAAGGCACAATGATTCTTTCAATTAAGTTAACGAGGAACAAGCAATGATCCACCTATCTCGCAACTCTCAATTTCTACCCTAGATCGTTTAGTGAAGATTTAATAAAGATGTGGTTCACCTATCAAAGGTATGAATTTCTACTCTCGTAGATAATTCGCCTATTAATATTTCATCTCTCGATCTTAAAGATTAACGCTTCCATAACAAAGGTGTAAGATTTCTCAATCTAGCAACCTAGAAATTTAACCTAGCAACTCTCGTTATTTTTAGGTTAAAGATCGAACCTTTACTACGGTGATCTAGAGTTTAACAACGATTCTCATCAAACGTTAAACATCACAAAGCAACCATCTCTCGATATAAATTGCAAAATAAATACAAAACGTAATAAAGAAACAACTTTAAATAAAAACTCACAAAACCAAATCCAAAGTCGAAATCAAGACATTGCATGATCGGATTCACACGCTTGTTCGAATCGCTTAGCCTCTATTCATCGTTGGTATGCAAATCATATAAATAAAAAGAAGATAAAAAGATGTTTATGATGGTGGGAAAACGCAGCTAGGCGCCCCAAGCGGCCTGGGCGGCCAGGATCGAATTGTGGTGTTTAGGGGTTGGAAAAACGCGACTATAAATAGGTTTTAGGTCGGTTTCAAAGAAAGCGCGTGGCTGGACGCCCGTTTCACAGGGCGGACGCCCGTCCATAAGTCAAAAATCTTCGAGTCGGGCCCGGTGGGCGCCACCATGCTTCGACGCCACCCAGTGTTGGACGGATGGCAAACGTGCGTTCGCCTTTCAATATGCATCTTCCTCATTCTATTCAATCTTCGCTTAACGTCGCTTTAGCTTCCTCCATAACATGTAAGCGTACCTACAACACGACAAAAACATGCAAAATGTAAAATCATACATATAGATAGAAAACACCAATAAAACCACGTAATTAGCTCGATTTTGCACTTTAATGATTTCCATACGCATTCTTTCAATATTTCACTTAAACACCTAATTTTCTATAAAAATTAGTATAACACGAAGGAAATTGTTACGAAATAGAGTCATATAAACCGTAAAAATCACCGTTAACAATCTCACAAGCAAAGGAAGCTGTATCAAAAAAAGACCAAAAGACATTATCAAAAACTCTTTTACATCTCGTCTATCAAATAGACCAAAGAACAAAGCAAGTAAGAATTACTCTATCTTTAATCTTGGCAAAATTAGAGGTCGCGTTATACTCGTCCCACCAGGCCACTAAGGTTGACCTATCATTCTGGAAAGCGTCCCAATGAACCCCTATAACCTTCCAAACATCTCTAGCAAACGGACACCGGATAAAAAGGTGATCAACAGTTTCAACGCCTCCCATGCAAAGGCAAGGAAGAGCGCCCTTCCCAAATCGCCTATGCAATAAATTTGTGAGACCGCAAAACATTTTTAGACACTTCCACATATAATATTTTTACCTTGGCCGGAGAGGTAAATACCAAATAAGTTTCCAATTTACCATTCAAAGAGGTGCTAGCCGAATTACCACAGGGAGCAAAGGAGCTGTCCAAGAAATAGTCATAGGCTGCTTTAGAAACAAAATCCCCATTCTTCGAAAACACACAAAGCCTTTTATCCGGTACTCCACTAACGCTAACCGGAATTTTTTCGATTTGCCGTACATCAACTAGCCAAAAGTTCTTAGCGAGTTTTTCTGGGTCCCAGGTTTGATCGGCCAACAAATCACTAACCAAGACGTCCCGGTTACTAGTAGGTGCTGGCGAGATGGGCTTAAAGGAGGGGTTACCCAAGATCCAAGGGTCCTTCCAGGCTTTGATCGACTTGCCATCCCCGACAGAAAAGAATGTGTTAGTATTAAGAAAGGATTGTGCATGCATGAGACTCTTCCAGACGAACGACGCACTAGAGGGGACCTTGCAGTCAAAGACAGAGGAGTTCTGAAGTATTTTCCTTTGAGAATTCTGGAAACAAGAAGATCCGGGTTGGAGTGGATCCTTCAAAGAGTTTTAGCTAGCACTCAATATTATGCGGGTTCTATTGACACTCTAAAATTATTTTCGACACCACATTTATATATTAAAACTTATGTATAATTATGATGCCAACAGTAATAACATTGAGATCGAGCAAACCAATGAGACATTGAGACCTTAGTTTATGTTCAATTTTCACATGGTTTTCAGTCGAATGAAAAGAAAAGTCAAGAGGCCCAAAACAAAATCCAATCTTAAAATGGAAGGATGCATTATATTGATCCATGGGCTGTATTGGCTGAGCCCATTTACTTAATGGGCTCCTATTAAGTGAAACTTTTTTAGTCAGACATATTTACATTGTTACTTAATGAATTTATTTTGGGCAATTCTAAAGAAACCACACTTTTTTACTTCCAGCACCACGTTCACACGTATAAAATTTTGCATGTAAAATTTGGTGTCGAAGAAATTTATTTTATGATGTTCAATTTTCCTGAAAAAGGGAAACAAAATAGGGGCAACTTACGTAGTATGCCCAGTAGGGAGTATAAACATCAATATAGCTAATCATGATTACTAACTGGAAAAGATAATCACGAGAAGGATTTGTTAACGACTATGTAGCATAAACACGGACACGCCGTACGACATGACACGGATACGACGACACGGCTAATTACAAGATTTAAGGACGCGACACGCCGTCGACAAGTTTTATATATATATATATATATATATATATATATATATATATATATATATATATATATATATATGTGTGTGTGTGTGTGTGTGTGTGTGTCTTCAAACATTGATCAATTGCTATCATGAGTCTTGTAAGAGAGAATAATTACAGTAAAAAATGTGTCGAAAATGTTGATTATTTACACATAAAAATAAAAAGCATTAGTCTGACTGCCAGCTCATTTTCTTGCCAAAGAAGGTCTAAATATTGTTGGATGCAAAGATTTGAGTTCTTTCCCATCCTCACACGTAATTTGTACTTGCATTGCTGATTGCGATTAATAAAATCTTAGCATTTTTTTCCCTCGAAAAAAAAAAAATGAAAATGCACTAGTCTGTATGAGACTGCAATCTTACCCAACAAATAACTTTTGGCTTAAAAAATTATGCATACTAGTACGTTATTTCATTATATCAACAGAATAAAAAAATTATGATTGCTTTTAGGTCCACCCCCGTTATTTAAATCAGCTTACATCGAATCATATCTTTAAGTAATCATTAAAACACAAGTGTAAATGAAAATAAAATTTACTTTTTTGACGGCAAAACATGTGTATCCCATTCTCATTAAAAGCCGGGCCGGAACCAAAAATTCGTTTCAATGGTGATACTGAGTTCTAAAACTAAATTTTTTATTTAAAAAATAATCACCTGAATCATCGAAGACTAAAACTGCATTTTTATGAACAAAACTACATTTTAAACAACAAAAAATATATTTTTTTAATACTAATAAAGAATTTTTCGGATCTCAATGGGTCACATGACCCATCCAATAACATATGTGTCCGCCCCCGGTTAAAAGCCTAATGGTTAATGATAGAGCTCATTAACTCCCTACAAGATAAGATCAAGGGCCAAACAAATACAACAAATAGATATTCCAAGTGGTATCTGGTTCAATGATACCACTTATCTTAGTGAGTTATACACTTATACGAATCAACCGGACCAGAAGCTTCTCACGCTTCTCATACTCAAGCGATTACTTTTCTCATTCGAGACTAACTTCTTGGACTAATGTGGGATCCGTTCAAAAGCATGCATATTGGTTCAGAAAAATATCTAATGTGTTTTCCAACACGAGAAGTCATTTTTTGAGGAGAAACGAAACAATGCGCTTTTGAAGCCAGCGTGCTCCCTAGTTTGATATTATTTGTGCGATGGTAACATAAAACCATGTTTTTTAAAGAGGTATTACTTCACCCGTCGAGCCACAAGTGTCTATATCATATCTAATGAGTTTCCACAACCTGGTGACAAAAGATATAACTTGCATACTTTTTATTTTTAGGGATCTTGTATAAATCTTTTCATTCACCAATTATGTTGAATCGCTGTATTCGTTCGTTAATCTATTTACTTGATCGTAAACATTTCTAGCATAAAAATACCAATAACAAAAGAAACATTACGTCCGTCGATTGACAATGTATGAAACAAATGTTATAATCCTCTTATTTTGTTTTTAAAATCATGAATTATTGAAATCTACTTTTCAAAGTTCCCTAATTTTTTATATTACAAAGTAAAAATTAAACCGACAATATGTTGTTTTGATGGAGGGTAGTAGTGGAGATCATTTTCATGCCATAATCATGGCTTTCAATTTCAAATCCTGTTTCAAAATAAAATTAAAAAAAAATTCAAAACCATTTTTTGTCATATCACTTTAAAAGGACATTAAACTTCATATCCCTCTTTATGAGTTGTAGTGGTCCAAAACAAACTAAATGGCTCATAAAATGAGCCGTGATATATGCAACAAAACCTAACACCTAAAGAGACCGTAATGGTATCTTTATTACGTATGAATGGAATGGAATGGAATGAAATAAAGTAATAGGAATGGAATGAAATAAATTTATTTTATTACTGTGTTTGAGATGTGAAAAAATGAAATAAAATGTATGATATGGTGGAAGTGGTGGGCTGGGGTGAGGTAGCCCTACCCCACACCCCACTGCACCCTACCTCTCTACCCACCCTACCATACCTACCACACACCCTACATACCCTACCCACCACTCACCTACCCTACCTTACCCATCCCACCCTACCTACTCCACCATCATACTATCCTACCCTACGCATCCTACCTTACCCCACCAACTACTCTACTTCACCATCACCCACCCATAACCACATTACCCCTACCACACCCTACCCTACCCACCCCTACTCTACCTATCCTACCCACAATTACACTCTACCTTACCCACCACCTTACCTACCACCGTACCCTACCCTACCTTACCTACCACCCAACCCACAATCTATGCTACATACCCCTACCCTACCCACCACCCTACCCATCCCATCACACCCTCCCTACCCTACCCACCACTGCCCTACCTTACCTACCACCCTACCCTATATTACCATACCCACCCTACCCTACCTTACCCACAACCCCACCCAACCAGACCCTACCCACCCCTACCCTACCTTACCCATCTCTACCCTACCCACCACCCCAACATATACGTACCTTACCACCACCCCATCCTATCCTACCCTACCCCATTTCACCCTATCCTACCTTACGCATCTTACCTACCTTACCCCACCACCTACTCTACCCCCTACACCCCTACCCTACCCTACCTACGGTACTTCATCACCTACCCTAACCTATCCTGCCACCCACCTACTCCTACGTGTTTTGTCGATTTTCAATTTTATTTCATCGCATTCCATCCATTTTTTGAAGGAATGAAAATTGATTTTTTCATTCCATTGGAATAAAATTTCATTTCATTCTATTCCCTCATAATCATACACAAACATTGGAATGGAATGAAAAATCTTTTCATTCCGTCCTAACAAACGTACCATAAATGACCGACATAGGTTGATCAGAGTGAAAAAAGCTTTGATCGTTTAAACACTTATAGATGCAAAAACCTTGTCGAAAGAGAGGTTTCTACATTTGGACGTCCCTGTTCAAATTTATATTCAGGGCCAAACAATTATGGAAATACCTTTTTTTTTTAAAATACAATATATATATATATATATATATACACACACACACACACACACTATTGAGTCAAAATTTTACGAGGCCCTTAAATTCATAAATTTTCGGGAGGCTGTGGGTCATGGCCCCCTTGCCCCCCCAAGGGGCGCCCCTGCTTTGATCCATGACAGAACCTCAGAAGAATTGTTTTAGACAATTGTCTGAAAATACCCCACGAAATTAGAAGGGAAAAAAAGGACCATAAAGAGTTATACTAAGGTATGTGGATATATCAAGAGTTATACTGTATTCATCCAAAATATGGGTCATTTTAGTGGTTTTTGCGCGGATTAAAATATTTGTGACTATCACAAATCACTGCACCAAAAAAGCCTTTTAAAGGCGTTTCAAAACGCCCTATATACAGGTCTATTAGGGCGTTTCTGGGCTAGAGGCGTTTTCATTGAACGCCCTTTCTGTCGACGTTGCAATAGGCTTTAAAGACGTTTCAGTATGTCATTTTAGTATACCAAAAAACCGTCCCTTCAAAGCTGTGTTAGGGCGTTTCCAAACGCCCTGAATAGTTGTGAATTCATCATTTTAGGCGTTTCTCTTAGTCCTAATAGAGACGATAATGCAATTTCAAACGCCTTATCGAGTCCGAATGAGGCGCTTTAAAGTGTCATAACACGTGTGAAATTTAACGGTCTCCGAACTCAATTAGGGCGTTCCATTGTGTCATGATAATATCTATTTTACAATCCGAAGCGCCCCAAAAAAAACTCCAAATGGGGCGTTTTGAAGCGCCCTAATAGGTATGAAACGCAAAATTCCAATTCCAATTTTACACCCATTGACATTTTGAATTAATCAATCAAATAGCTAAAAACATGTACTTCAGCTAAAAACAATCATACCAAGAAGATTTAAGTAGACATACACATATATCATAATTGAAGATCATAAGTAGTCAAAAGATTAGTTAAACCATGTAGCAAAATGCGTACGGTTGAAGATCATCAATAGATCTTACTCTACATCAAATAGTCAAAAGATGACTTAAACCAAGTAGCAAAAAACATTCATCAAAATATACATTAGAACTTTTTACTCCTACAAAATGAGTAATCTCCTTTGTCCTCAACAAGCATCCATCATTGGTCCTTTAGATTGTTATACCATCATTGTCAATAATATCATTCATCCTCAACAATGACCTACAAAATGAGTAATAACAATTATGAAAAGGAAAATCTAAATGCATAATACCAATTCATAAAACAAAGAATCCCTTACATACCAAATGACAAGGCCACGCAACCGAGCACCCTATAACATCACGAAGCTCGTAAAACATGTCATATGGACGAATCAAGTCTTCGAATCTTCAACTACGACTTGAACCAACACTTGAACCAACACTTCACCAACAACATCGATGGGTTTAAACTTCGTAAATATCCTTTAGCAATAATTTTGATGCATCACTCATGCTTTTGATAGCTACAAAAACACCAACTGCAATGTTAAAAAAAAAAAAGTTACAAATTTAGTATAATGATGAGTCAATATTAGTATAATGATTTAGTCAACATAGATATTCAAAACATATAACAGCTACCAAAAACAGAAATTGATTTAGTCTGTCCAAGGTTGTATCTCATTATTGTGTATACCAAAATATTGTCATGTATAAGAATACATCGCAGACATCAAATAAGAGGCATACATGATACAAAGACATGGGAAAAAAGTTAAGCTATGTACCCCCAAAAAAACAAATTGAGTTGTGTATATATGTATGGTTGGAGCAGGGAAGTGTTTTACCTGGGAAAAAGTTACAAAATGCAATAAAGTTTTAGATGGCTTGGGTTCAGATCACCATACAAATATAGAGCAATTTCAATTGCAATAAAATTCCGAAAGAGTGGACTCGGAGGGGATCCGGCAAAAATAATAAGGAAAAAACATCTATCAAGATCAACGATTTGTAGTTGTATCACATTAAAAATGTGCATAGATGATTAGATTTCTTACCCGTAGAGGTCTACGTATGGATATTGTTGATGGAGGATCATTGACTTGTTGATCACCTCTATTTTGTTGTGTGATTATTTCGTTAACTTTGCAATTTGAGCACCTTGTTCTTTAACTTGTGCACCAACTTCTCAACCGTATCTTGTTTCTCCATTGCGAGCCGATACATAGCGCTACGACTTGGCAAATCACCCCATACATCCGACGGGGACACACCGCTCCAAGCATCCTTACCCGACCGCTCCTTTCTTTACCTCTAACTTGGACAAAGATGTCGCTTTGGGCTCACCTCATCAACTTGTCCCGGTTGAAGTTGTGAACTCATTTCATCCATAGCACTGAAAATATATATATTGTCAAAACAGCTTTGTCGTCGTTAATATATCAAAATCAAAGCTAACACATTGCACTATTTAGAAAAGACAAAGTTAAGTGGCCTCCAGTTAGATAAAATATATGACATGCCATCAACGTCAATTACAAGAATTACAGGCCACACACACATAAATGGAAGGAACATGTTAGATAGATCACCGTCTTATACTTTCATTTGAAAAGAAAAAGGACACTTAAAAAAATAAAGTTATAGTAAATGGTCAACTTACAATAGTACTTGCTACAACATCGCATTTTGGATTGCCTGAGCTATCGGTGTAACATTCCTTGAACATAGTCGCACGGGAAGGTTGAGCCTTGTTTTTTTCTCCTAAAATAAGACATTTGTAAAGCAGATAATGCAAATAATACAAAATAATAATAATAATAATAAGTTTTACTTAAGTCTCAAGCTACACAGAAGAGAAGAGAAGAGAAGGAAATGAACTTTATTGAAGAAGTCTCATAATCAACATATACACAAATGAAACTCAATTTTTAAGCAATGAACACAATGGATAGAACATCTGGATATAGATGGCTCAGCTCATAAGGCTTGAAAACAAAATAAGCACAAAGATTTTAACAAATCATATGCAAAAAGACAATTAGAGAGTAAAATGGTAAAAGACAGAAAGACAGAAAGGGTTCAAAAAAAGTTTGGCTATCACACCTATATATATGCTCATTGAGCAAAAGACGTCTTCCCGGTCCGATGATTCATTTTCTTCATACTTCGAACCACCTTATTTCTTTCGCTCAAATCCTAAGCATACAAAAAAAGAATGTGAACAACAATCATAATTTACTTGTATGATAAAAAAGTAACTCGATCACAAAATACATTTTAATCATATAAATACCTTTGCATTCTAAGTGAAATATTAAAAAGGCTTAAAACAATGTTCACTCAGAAATACACCTTCTCCATTTGCATGGTCTTCTCCACTTGAGTCATCAATATCATCTTCTTCTACAATAATAAAACCAAAGCACACCATAAGAAACAAAAAACATCATATAAGAATAAGAAAGCAAACAAACAAATATATGATGTTAGTTATTGAATGACTTTGGAATCAAAAAGAAAGAAACCTCTGATAGTGTCGCCCAATGGATCATCTAAATTCTCGTCCCTCGCTTTGAAAATCATGTCGCCGCCCGTCAAAGTCGTGTCGAAGGTGCCATTGTTTGATAAATGGATACATGAACAATCCAGAGCTTTAGGATAGATTTCATGAACTTACGGATATATATATATATATATATATATATATATATATATATATATATATTTTTTTTACATCTGCTATAATTGGGCATAATGTTGATGAACGATGATAATCAATGTTATTGTGTTTCAAAAAGTACTACTTATACTACAATATAAACACACAAATAAATAAAAAGAACAAAGACTTGCAATGAAACTATATAATCCTAACAACAACAAAAAAAATTCAAAATCACACAACTGAGAAATCATCCTCAATTAACCCAAAGTGCCATAACCATCTTAATTATGTACAGGACAAGACAGATTAGAGAAAAGGAAAAACAAATTCAAATTGCAAACTAGAAGAAAGATCAATCATCCACTTCACCATCAATTTTGTTTTTCCTCCCACTCGAACATCTTCTTACAAAAGTAACATCCACATAAACTGGTACTCCATGTTTATAAGCACAATGTGTTACCTCATTGGGAGATAGCATCGAAAAAATGATCACTACGTGTTTCATTAAGTATAAAGGTATGATGAGTAAATGATAAAAAAGACGGCACTAATTAACACAAAAGATCCAAAGAACGTTAAGACAAAGAAAACAACTTGCACTTATCATCAAACTCAACAAATACCCTTCCATTCTCTTATCCTCCGTATTTCAATTTTTGAATAAGCACTTCATATAAATTCAAACAAAACACCAAGCTTCCCAAAATGACTCTCTTCTATTCCGTAAATACTAGAGCTCAAATTCACTTCTTCAACTAAAGCCAAGAAGTCTAAAACAACTACAGCTACCTCATAAAGATAAACAAACAAGCAACAAGAACAAAGTCTAGAATCTACACAATTAAGGAAACTACAGAAATAGAGATCCAAACTGACCATGATTTAGGGCAAAATAGACTACAAGTAGAGCCTAAACAGAGGCATATTAGAAATTGAAAAGAAAAGAAAATCGCTCACCTCAATGTTTTTCCTGCTTTCTTGCTAGAATTACGACCAATGTTTTTCCCGCTTGCTTGCTAGAAGAGGGATTGTGTGGTGGATAGAGGGTTGTGTGGAAGAACGAGGTCCAATGAGTAATAAATATATGTGAAAACTTAAAAAAATCTCAACAATCCCAGATGACAATTGTGCAACTACTGAAAACACAAACAAAAATCGCTTTGTTGTCTAACCCAAATGCCATAAGAGAGTGAAAGCATTTAGGAAAGCAAAGGACAAGAATAGAGGAAAATCGGATAGCAAGAAATGGAAAAAAATCATAAATATACGTTATTACAGACACATACTAGGTGCAATAACTTGTCACCAAATGATCGGAAGGTGCGACAGATCTCAAAGAGGACAAGAGCGAGGACTGCACTCAAAGCCCCTATCTCCACGCCCGAAAAGAAGAAGCTAATTCCTAAGACAAGCAGAGAGGATGTTCCATAGTCACTCATAAAGACAGAATGTGAATATTTTGAAATAATAATGGAAAAAAAAAACTAGAAGACAAAGTGACCAACCTATGTGATTCTTGGGATTGCACTCTGCTTCAATGAAAATGGACAATTGAGCCAAGAAAAGAACAAGCCTCTGAATGACTTCCCCCTCCTGCGTTACATCAGCCAGTTCTTGACTACTTTTATGATTCTTTCCTGAAAGCTGGTGGAAAAGGTCGTGGAGTTTACTGAATAAATCTATTCAGGAAGATGGAGGCAACCTGAAGGAGGCGGAGGAGAAAGGGGGAGGCGGGGAAGAAAGAGGCGGGTTTATTTTAGGGATGAAAAGTTTGGAAATAGGAGGCGGAAGTTTAATTAGGGGAAATGTTTGGTGGAATTTTAATTCAGGGGAAAAGTTTTGGCGGAAGTTTTTACCCGCTTATTTTTTTTTTCATCGGGCTGCGTTTTGAAACGCCCTTATTGGTTTTCTTTTTAAAAATAAAAATAAAAATTAAAAGCTTAGTTACTGTAGCAAATGCACCAATAAATGGAACGCCCCATTAGACATCTAAAAGGGCATTTTTGAATAAATGTCCTAAATTTAATGTCTTAAAAGCCATATTTTGTAGTAGTGAATTTTAAAGATAAATGACAAGAACGCATTTGACTATTAATATTGCGATAATTACAAAGGAATAGTAAGTGAATGAATGTTATTAAATTAGGATAAGATAGTGGAAAAAGGTACAATAAATTCTAACTTATGTGACAAAATTCAAAGAGTTACAATGATTTAAGAACATTTACAGGAGTTAAAGAAGTGATATACTACCTTCGTCCTAAAATAAGAGCCACGGTCCACACACAAACTGTTTCGATTTAAATGTTATTTTAAAAACCAAGAAAACATTTATTGGATTGATTCTCATAAAACCCTTAATTTATTATCAATTTAATAACTTTTTAAATCATTTTTTAGTGGTTATTTTTAAATACAGTAAAAAAAGTATTTTAAACTTTATGAAGTAATTATTATTATCAATAAAAACTACAAAGAAACAAAAAATTCATGAAAGTTAACACAGACAGACGAAGTCATGGCCATTGGAGTACTCTTTCGTAACCATAAGGGGCTCATTGAGTATGCTCTCTCGCAGCGGATATCTGGCAATTTGGATGTGGACTCGCTTGAGCTCTCAACGATCTTACAAGCCTTAGTCCTGGAGGCTTCTAGAGGTGTTTTTCGGATTGTCATTGAGACTGGTTTTTTTAAATATTTTTTTTATGCATTCAGCGTATTCAGGCAGCAAGCGACGATCTATCTTCCATAGGATACTCGGTTTCGGATTGTTTGAGTTTGGCACGGGCTTTCCGCGTGTCCACTTTTTGTTTTGTTAAACGGTCAGGCAATAAGCCGACCATTGTCTTGCCCACACATGTTCTTTTGTGGTGGGTTTGGTAGACTAGGGTGTGTTTCTTCCACATGATATAATAGACGCGTGTCTTTTGAATATTGCTTGATAAGAGTTGATGTTTCCTTAAAAAGATAAAGATCATACAAATATCACGGATTTGTTAAATTATTTAAGGGAATAAAGAAAAGGACATAGAGAAAACTGCCTTTCCAGCCTGTCATTTGGTTCCTTCTAATCTATGGGAATTTTTGCTTTTATTATTCTCCAGTTTGGTTCATGTAGTTTTCAATGTACCAAAGATGAAGAATCATGTTCACACTTCACAGCCGACTAGTTGGATGGTTCAACCATTTGGTTTTACAATTCAATTTTTCTAAAAAAAAACTTAAATCGTACCCGAAGAAGATGTTGTAAGGACAAAATAGTTAATGAATTTAAAAAACAATTCATCCCTCCACCAACCAAACCCCCCCTGCCGTCTTCCCTGCCCCTTAGCCCTCTAGCCTCATCTCCTGCCCTTGACTCAAATTCCCCACCGAATCCCAAATTTTTCAATTCATCAATAGAGGTTGAATTATCATGTCTACCAAAAGTTTAAATTAATTTAAGGTTGTTAATTAATATTTTATACTTGGTCCTTCAAGTGTGAGTTCTTATACTGATAAGTAAGTAGATAATTAATATTTTATACACGTATTCTCAAGTGTTAGTCTTTTTTTATTAAAATTTTTAGAGAGCCTCAACACTTGATTTTTTATGTTAGTCTTTTTCTATAAAAGAAAATAGAGAGTTTTAACACTTGACTTTTTTTTAGAGGGAAAAGGGCTGGGGAGACTGCTGTTTGCAATGAATTTGACCCATGAATCACAATCATTATCATGTCGAATTACCATATTTCTCAAAAGTTTAAACTGATGGGATATGAGATAATTAATATTTTGGGAAATTAGGGATAAGGACACAATCTGGAATATTATTAAGCGACGGAGACAACTACATATTTTTTATAGGGAGAAGACAATCGCGTAATTTTATAATGGTATGAAGAATGAATGAATCCCGAAATCAATGAATCTCCCTAGTGAATCCCAAATCATTGAATTTCAACAATGAATTTTGACGATGAATCCTTAAAATCGGTGAATCCCGACAATGAATTTTGAAAATTAGTGAATTTTTACAATGAATTTCGGCAATGAATTTAAATAATGAATTTCGAACACAAGTGAATTTCGATAGTGGATAAATAGTTTTGTCTTTATGCAAAAGTTTCAAAAGATCATTCCTTCTACTCAATTGATGAAATATTTTTGTCCTTCTCCCTCATTCCCCCTTAATATTTTATATATTTCAACGATACAATCCAATATATTTCTATACACCGGAAGTGTTATTCTCTTTTCTCCCTACTCTTTTATTCACTTATTGCATTTCTTCTTGCTCTCCTTTATTTCTTGCTTTGTGTTATTAATCTCTTAGTTAAAACACTTGGATTAATATCAATGTTTAATTTGAGTATGTGACAAACTTGCATATCTTCTGTTAATCTCATTTCCTCTGATTTGACAAACTAGTTAGTCTAGTTTTTTTTTTTTTTTTTTTTAAACAAAAGTATTTTGATTTATAAAACGCTCTAACAAGAAACTAAAGGATATTCAATATAAAAGAATCAAAGTTCAGAAACAAAACAACACCATCATCGTCAACAACCTCACCAAACCAGTGTTTAACCAAAAACCCTAAGTGGAGCAAAACATACCACTCAGGGGCGGATCCAGCACACCTAGGGGGTCACGTGATTCCACTGGATTTAAAAAAACAAATAGTATTAAAACTATGTGGTTTTGTTGTTAAAAAGTATCGTTTTGTCGATAAAAATTGATGTTTTAGATCTCAAAATTGTGCACCTAATTTTTTGGGATAAAAGATTTAGTTTTAGACTCCGATGACACCACTGGAATAAATTCCTGGATCCGCCACTGATACCGCTACACGTCTAAAACCGTCGCAAAACTACGTACCAACTTATAATAAAAGCACCAGAAAATACTCCAACTTTCTATCCATCAAAACTACGGTACCTATGGAACAACTCGTGATTGAAATAAGTCCAGAATTTGAAGTAATTAACAAGTGCTTTGTAAACCTTCATTAAAAGAAAAAAAAAAAAATAATAATTTTGTCAACCCTTGTCTAGCAAATTAACTGGAGTTCGGATCCATAGGAAATTATAATAATTAAAGTCTAATTGGATTTAAGACTTAATTAATCGTCGCCCAATGACGGTACTTCATCGGTCCAAAATATAAACATGTTTAGTCTTTTATCTTTAAAACTTATATTACTCATCCATTTTTTTACACTGTGCGAAAACTTCAAACTGTCTTATATTCTGGGACAAAGGAGTATAATACAATAAAACTATCAACTTATCTTAACTCAGCCCACCCAATTAACTAAACACAGTTCATTAACCTACTCGAATGTGAATAGTGAATTCTTGATTAAATTTGTCCTAGGGCGGTTATAACATTGTTATATCAAATGTCATTCATAATAATTGCACATTTCTACTCTATTTTACGATGCACGTCCCTAAAATGTGAAAATTAGTAGAAATATTGGTTATAATGTATGTCACTAAAATTCTATCGTGATAAAACTTATCAAATTTCTAACTCTGTTATTGAATGTTAGGGTTCGATTACGCGAAGGGACGACAATTTTTAATAATTAAATGTACGCGCATATATAGACCGTTTATGTATAATTAAACTTTTAAGACATCATCTCTCGATATACATGATTCGGTCCGGACAGTAAAGGCCTATGGGTTGTGGACAACTTTACACACAATATATATATATATATATATATATATATATATCTTAGTATGAAACCCATGCGATGCACGGAGAACGTTAAATTTAAAAAGTAAACATCGAAGAAAAACAATATGTTATGAAAAATGTTGTGTTTAAAGAAACTAATATAAAAAAAATGATATTAATCATAAAAACATAGAATAAATTTAATTTGTGCAATAATGAAAAGAAAAGTGTAGCCCATCATAAATAAATATATATATATATATATATATATATATATATATATATATATATTGTGTGTACACACCACATAATGTACCAAATTCCATTATTTACACGTTGGCATCTAACAAATTTTGGTCCACATGCCACGTGCTTCTACTCTGTGATTGGTTTGCCAACTTCCCACATGGGTTTGTTTCTACTTTCTATTTTCATGTTTAATTTTGATTTAGGGTTTTGTAGTACAAGATTGCTTATGCTATTTTCAAATTTCAAAGTACTATAATTGATATTAGAAAATATATGTCCTGGTATGATATGGACATTATTGATTTTAAATAATTTGAAATATAAAGTGAAATTTATTGATTATTTCCTTAAATGCAGTAATTTAAAAGATGTTATCATGTTTTGAAAACCTAAGTAACTGAATGACAATAAAAGAATGAAATTTACTTAATAGGGTTAAGTACTAGCACGGTCCATGAAATTTACTTAATAGGGTTAAGTACTAGCACGGTCCGACTCATCTACAGGATAAAATGAAAGACATTTCGATCTACCACCATGATGCAATAGGATAAAATTGAAAGAAAATGCTAGGGCAGGACCGACCCATCTACGGGATAAAATGAAAGATATTTCAATCTGCCACCATGAATGTATCAAGCCCACCACATTTGTATATATAATTATTATGACATTATGATAATGAACCTTATATGAATAGAAAGAATGACATGTTTCAATAATGTAACATAATAATACTAACTGCATGATTAGCTTTTAAACGTTAATGTCCTTTACATTTGTAAGAACTTGTTTAGTAAAGTTTCTATTGTTATAAGTTGCATAACATGTTTGTAAAAGAGAAAAAAAGGAATACATATAAATAAATATCCATGTCACAAAAATCTTTTCGCTATATGAAGCAAATTACATCTTATCCCTCTCACCATTTGTTGAAGTGTTTAAAATGTTAATTATCTATCTTTCCATCAGCTTAAGCTTTTATGTAAGATGGTAATTCAACATGGTATAAAAGCGAGAGGTCAGGGGATGAATCTTTGCTGCCAACACTGTCTTCCCATTATATTTTGCAAGTCTTGGGTTTCTTTGTTGGCTTTATGTGTCTTTTATGTCTTTGTATGTCAAGTTGGCTTGGGTTTCTTATATGTCCACACTTGAGGGTGCGTGTTAATGTATTTAAGATGTTAATTATATACCTCCGCCATCATCTTAAGTTTTTTGGAAAGACGGTAATTCAACACTATCCCCCGGCGACAATGAAGACAAATTGATATTGCATTACACCAACAATGGCATTTACTCGGTATAACCAGCATATTATCTAGCACTTAATTTAAAGACTCAAGAAAGGGAAAGCGAAATGGCATCATCATCCCGGATTGAGCTTAAAGGTAATGCCTAGAACCATCTACTTTTGTTGGAAACTTCTTACAGATGCTCTACTCATTGCTATATATGGGCCTCTATATAAGAGGCATAAGAAATGGAATTTGCAAAGTTTGTAATAAGAAGCAGGCCGAAAACTATCCGGCGTTGTTTTTTAAAGTGCCCCCTGCTGAAATCTGTTTGGCAACTCCTACCGCAGGGCCATTATTGGAGAAGTCTCAAGTTCAATTCAATAAAAGACTTCTTTGAGCATCTGGCAAGTAAGGAGAACGAGGAAGGAGTTGCCAATATCATTCATGCATTATATGGTGGATATGGAAAAGTCGTTGCTCTTTGATATTTGAAAGTAAAGCTGCTCAACCAGAATTGATTGTAGCCACGGCAGAAGCAGATTCCACAGCTATTTATAAGCGCAAAGCACCATCATAAATACAAAGAAATCAAGATGCTTAAGCGAAAATGGGCACCCGACCCCACCACCCACACCTCTCTAGTGAAGTTTAATGTAGTCACCGCAACAAATGAGAATTCCATGGCAGTTAGAGCATTCTACGCAACCACCGAGGTGAAATTTTAAACAGTTTCTCAATGAAACTCGGTGACAAGTACGAAGTAGCAATTGATGAGGCTTTGGTCCTTCATCAAGCTATTTAACACGCAATAACACAGGATTTCTTCAATGTCTATTTTGAAAGGGACTCTCCGACAGACCACCACAAGTTGATTTCAGAGGAAATTGATTTATCCCACTTAAAGAGAATGTTGACAATTGTATGGCACTTCTACCTGATTTTTCTACTCACAAATTCTCTACCCTTGCACACATCTTAGCAAAAAACAAAAGATTTTCTCTAATAGAATTTAGACAATGGGACATTACACTGCCTTGTCATTTAATTATGGTCTGCATCATCGATTTGATTTAATAAAAAAAATTATTGTAATATATGGGTTACATCAGTGATTTTATGGTAGTCCAACCAAATAATGTCAACACTTTTTCAATCAATCACGAAATTTAAAATAAATATATTATTTTTAAACATGTGGGGCCATTGAGAAATAGTGTAATATGATTGGTTCCAGACCGCCAAATTAAACTTGTGATCGAACCACCATAAAATTTTGCCAGGTTACATATACATAATATTTTTGATTGGGTTCACTTGAATAGGGGAAACACTTACATAGTCCCACTACTCGTGCTGAGAGTGGAGGCGCCTTCATTCAGGCCATCAGTTTTAAAACTGAATTTAAAATGTTTGATATTAATTGATTCTTCCCTCATATCACCCCAAAAATCCATGTATCTATCCTTGAACAGATATAATGACTGACAATTGACAATTAGAATATTCAACAAGTTGATTCATAGACTATTGAAATTTAGATATTTATCATTAAAAAAACAAAAACAAAAAAACAAAACTATTGATTCAAATTTGTCAGCATTCATTGCGACCCAACTGATGACATGAATATTTATTTATGTACGTACATATTAGTCACTGTCATGAATGCCGTGCAAGGCACGGCCGTCCATCTAAGTATTGCATAGAATGTGATGACAGAGAAAACGTATTGAATGACCATGATAGGACATATATAGCTGCAGCCAACACCAAACACATCTAATATCCAGAAGTTGAAGGAGAGAACCTCCGGTAATGGCACGCCGTCGGATTCCCTGGTTTTTCGTCGGCCTCATCCATCGTCTGGACCTTTTTTTTTTTTTTTTTTTTTCATTTGTATTTTATTGTCTTTTGGATAATCGCAATACAACTGGAACACAATATACAAAAAAAAATAAAAAAAAATAACATGACTATGTGGCATCAAGTAAGCTACGTGGCTGCCCCTAGAGCTTTCTCTTGGTCTTTAATAGAGTAAGGAGATATATATATATATATATATATATATATATATATATATATATATATATATATATATTAGTTTTTATATTTTTTTTTTTTTTTTTTTTTTTTTTTGTTGAGAAACATCATATATAGTTATATAAACTAAGAACTTTATATCTTTAATTTCAGCTTGTATATAGTGCCGACATACATAGTTCTTTATTTTATTTTTATTTTTTTATCTTTTAGGGAACAAACAATTTTTTTTTTTTTTTTTTTTGTCCTACCTACCTACATACATCTATGTATATGTTGCTGTAATTATTTTATTACATGTTTCCAAAATATTCTAGGACGTTGTATTTATCATTATTTGTTTTAGTATTTGGACGACTTAAAATGTTTAAGCTCTAAGTTTAATATTAATGATATTGACCTAAACAAATCAGCCTTCAAAGCTCTCTTTTTTTTTTTAGAAGGTAAAAAAATTTTATAAGTATCAAAGATGAGTACAAGCAGAAACAACATCCGAAGAAGGGTATGAATCTCATTCGACAAAAGAGTAAATGACTAGATTGTGTTTAGCGAGAAGGTGGACGCTAGGAGATTTCTCAAACGTCTAACAAAAGAAAAAACAACACAACTGAAGTGAGATAAGGATTCTCTGCAAGCATCCATGATCTGACCAAAGGTTGAGAGTTCCTCATCTTCAGATTGGAGGCGATTAACCACTGTTTTGGAATCGCTTTTCATAATGAGATTTCTATATCCACAAGCAAAGGCAAACGCAAGTCCATGGAAGACGGCTTAGCCTTCACCAAAATCAACCGAGTAAGCACGACCCAGATTTAGAGAAAAACAATTTAGAATAGAGCCAGAGGAGTCCCGAAAAATACCACTAACCGATAATTTATTGTCTTTTAAGGCAGCGTCAACGTTACATTTAATACTCCCTGCTGGTGGGGGTGTCCATAAAACCAAATTATCCGTGTTTGCGGGTTGGTCCTGGGATGTAGTATTTACTTGTGTGATGTGATCTGCACGAGTCGTTGCCTGCATAATGAGGGAGAAGATATTTGTAGGTGTATTTTTTTTTTTTAAAAGGTTTGTAGGTGTATTTTCAAAAATCCAAGAACATCTAACTTTTCATATGTACCAGAAGAGATAGAGAACTCTAATACGCTACGAGAATACTCATCGTCCCAATCAAGCAGAAAATTAGAAAGATTTGTATGTCGCAATTTTTTTCCATCCTTTGCTAGTTTTTTCTCCTTCCCAAACTGCTTTAGCAATGATGCATTCAAATAAACAATAATTTATAGTTTCATCCCCGATACCACAAAGAGAGCATATAGCTGAACCACACTCTCTTTTAGCTAAATTAGTTCCAACTGGCAAACAGTTTGAAATTGCTTGCCAAAAGAAGTGAATAATGCGTGGCTCTACTTATTGACCCCCGGTACGATTAAAAGGAATTTTCCTTTGAAGCAGAAGCATGATTTTCACGTTTGGATTTTCCAAATTGCTCACCGCCAAGTGATATCCACTTTTAACGAAGTAAACGCCGTTAGCTGTGTGATGCCATACAATTTTATACTCGCCTGCAATTGGACCTAAAGGGATCTGTAAGATCAAATCTGCAACATGTGGAAGAAAGTTATCTCGAATAAGAGTATCATTCCATTGTCTTATGCTTGGGTCGATAAGAGTGTTCACCAAGGTATCAATCGGTAGAGTTACATGTAAAGGGGAAATAATGAAATCACTCACGCCAACAAGCCATGGGTTTCCGTGGATTCGAACTGAATTGCCGTTACCAATCCTCCATCTTAGGCCCGTCAAAAAGTGGTCCCGGCCTGCCAAAATAGACCACCACATCCATGGGTGGAATTAAGTAGGGGGAGGGGTGGTCTCAATACCACCCCAAATTTTTAAAAAAAAAAAAATTATATTTTAATTTTTTTTTTAGTTTAAATAGGAATATTAGTATTTAAAGTGTCTTTATATGGGCTGGATAACTACTTATCCTTGTGGTTTAAGTCTCCATGGTGTTTACATATCAATAAGCATAGGTTGTAGGTTCAATTCCTGCTTTTATCATTTTTTTACATGTTTCAGTTATTTTTAGCAAATTTTTATTTGTTCAGTTATTTTCTTTGTTGATTTTTTTCATTCTTATCTTTGATAAATACCAAGACCTTTCTTTGTTAATTTTTTTCTTCTTATCTTTGATAAATACCAAGACCACCCAAGAATAATTTTATGGTTCCGCCACTGACCACATGAAAGATGCATTATGAGTATGGGAGGATGCTAGTAAAGACGAGCGTGGGAAATACTTAGCTTTAAGAAGCCTGCTAGAAATAGAGTCCGGGTTCGAAAAAATCCGCCACGCCTGTTTGCCTAGCATGGCGAGGTTGAAACAACCAATATCTCAAAATCCCAATCCCCCACCCCCGGGTTTTTGGCCTTTTGCAAACATCCCAAGACTTTCAATGAATTTTTTCGAGCTGTCTTGTGATCCCCAAAAAAAAACGTCTAATCCTAGATCCAAAGCTCTTTTAAGTCATTAATTAATAATTATTATATATTATACAAATCTACTAACATGCATACTTTATATATATATATAAGAAGGGCAGTTTTTAACTTTTTTTTTTGTTGACATATTGCAGGGGTGAACAAAAAAATCGGAAACCAAACCAATCGATTGAACCAAATCGGTCCAAACTAAAATACCTAAACAATGATTTTTTGGTTGGTGTTTTATTGCAAAAAACCAAACCGTAAAAAACAATTTGGTTTTGGTTTTTTAAGAGAAAAACTGAACCGGATATATATATATATATATATATATATATATATATATATATATATATATATATATATATATATATATATATGTGTGTGTGTGTGTGTGTGTGTGTGTGTGTGTGTGTATGTCTATGAATATCGACACTATTAATTAAGAGAACTTTTATTCGCACTACACCAATCTACTCTGTACAACTCTACGTATACTGTGACAACAAGAAACCGACTTTTCACAAGATATCATGGTGAATCGATCACGCACAAATGAACCGACTTTTCGTCGGTCCCCCTCAATTATCACTACATATAAATAACTAATATCTCAGTCAATGATCTATTAAAACTTCAATCAACTACGTGACATATGTAATTTGACGCCCATCCTAATAAGACCTATGACAAGATGAAATAAAACATTTACATGGTTTTATATGATCGTCTGAATTGGAAAATGATAATATAATGTCGTGTACACACAGACGGGCGGAGCCAGAATTTTCATCTTGGGTGGGCTAATGGATTATACCGAATTCGTCGAGTAGGCTGGATTAATAATTTTTTATGGAACAAACTAGACTACATAGATTTTATAGTGTAATATTTTTTTTTTTTGAGCTTAGCTGCTTTTCTTAGTCCCATGCTAAGATCTGCCCTTGTAACACACACACACACACACACACACACACACACACACATATATATATATATATATATATATATATATATATATATATATATATATATATATATAGAGAGAGAGAGAGAGAGAGAGAGAGAGAGAGAGAGTGAGAGAGGGGGACCCAGTGACATTCGAGTTATGGTGTATTGTAGATGGAGAATGAGAATCTTGTATGATTGTCGTATGAATAATGATATGAATTCATTGAATTGTGATATACCCTTTCAGTGAATTATTTATATAAAAAAGAACTAAAAACGGGAAAAAAACCACAACCAAACCGATCCAAACTGAACCGATTAAAATGATTTTATCTAGCTATGATTCGGTTTTTGATTTATATATTTTGAAACCGTAAAAAATAATTAAAATTTAAAAGTGGTTAAAAATCGAAAAACATAACCATGTGCATCCTAAATTGCATCTAACAGCTGAATGAATTTAATAATATTTAATCCGCAATATGATTGCTAGGTCTGCAGTCTGCACCTTGCACGTTGCCGTTCATAAATATTCACTATTTGTACTTTTATTTATTTATTTTTCAAATTTTATGGACAGACCGACATGATATACAGGACATACTAAGCAATAGCGGATCCGAAAAAATATTAATCGGGTTGGTATATAATTTTTTCTCAAATGAATTTTTCTTTTAGCAAGTGAAAAATATCATACAACCTATAACATACAATTCCAATGGTATTGTACGATGTCTATTCTTATCCAACATGGAGATAACATATAAAAATTCGAACCGGCCGGCTTATGGACAAAGGAACAATACATAACCGGCGGCATACATCCATATTCTTGACCGGGACTGAGAAACTGAGATCTTATGGTCGAGGACCGGCCCTTCAAGGAAGTCATTGCATGTTCTCAATCGAGGGCGAACCGAAGTTGAGTAGGGTGGGGGCCATCGTCCTTACTGAGATCCGTAAAATGATGAAGTGATGCTGATAACCATGTAAAAAAAATATTAATGTTCTCACTCGTTTTCCGAATTTGTTCAAATGCCCTCACGGATATAAATTTTTGGGTTCGCCAGTGTGTTCAATACCTTACAAAAGGCATCTATGCACATCAATATACAATCATAATACATCCGCCTGAAACACTACAATATGCAAATAATACTGTCTAAAATATTTGTTTATTCGGAAAAATGGATCTTAATATCATACATAGCACATAAGATACTGTAAAATCTCACATCAGTAAAGTAGTAGAATAATCAACATCATATAAGTGAGAGACATAAAAATCTTGTCACCGCAAAGCATTTTTTTGCACTTAGACCAAGCGACAACGGTCAAGCAATTGACCGATCATTTATGAAATATTGAAATTCTACGAGTCCCGTGCAGGCGTTATAGAAACAATAGGCCGGCGGCCCTGAGAACCAGGGACCAATACGGAAGCGGAATCATGTATTCTTACAAACTCTAATTTCGTAATGGAACAGATAACAAACTGAACCACCCATCCCCTACTACCCACCTCTAAAATGGTTAAATCATTTAATTTACGGATATGAAATATATCACGCACGTACACTACCCACCTCCAAAATGGTTAAATCATTTAATTTACGGATATGAAATATATCAGGCACGTACACTTTTTTATCTACATTATATTGAAACTTGAACTCGAAACCTCCATGTTAAGAACACAATAATTATCACTGGACGAATGTCTTAACGGCAATAGGGTTAAATCTAGAAGTCTCCAAAGCATGAAACGACATGTTCAGAGCCCAATTGGGTAAAAACTCATTTCCTTATGATGCTCACTTCTCACCTAATTAATATTTTTTATTTTTATTTATAATTTTTTTGTTCTTAAATTCAAATGATCCATTTATATTAAACAACAAAGTCCCATGACATTGATAGGAAAACGTTAAGCCAAACCCAATCGGAGAAAACAACAAAGTACAGTATACGTCCCATGCACGTTATATATATTACAAGTATTTAATATTATTATATATTATAATGTAGAATCGCATTTCAAAATATCGAATACCTTTGATACCATACTTGTATGGTGTGAGAGTCATTTTGACGTTTTAACACTATCAACTGTCTGATAAGGAAAATATTTTTTAACGAACGAAGTCTTTTATTAAGAAATATAGAACAGATTCATACATAGCCATATCATTGTCCTCCATTTATACCAGACAAAGCAAAATTATGTCTCCTTAAAACTTATGCGTTGCAAACTCGATCTGGGAAAAAACTATGCATAGGATAAAGTACAACACTCTATACTTCCAAAAAAATAAAAGTCCCCTAAAGTACAATGGGGATGCAAAGAATCACAAAAGAAACTCGTCTTGTGCTCAGCATCCTCTATCTTGATAAAAATATTAGCTATCATCCCGTCAATGTCAAGGATGTTTGAAAGATAAGCTTCCAGGACGCCTCCAAACTCTTATAATTCGTGCAAGGAAAATGAATCTTTCTCAAATTGGGTAAGAAGATCAATGTGCAATTAGAATGAAAGATAACACATGGTTTTCACCCTTCAAAAGATTGAAGGGAATCTCCAAAGAAATGCTTCATGCATCATTCCAATTCAATGCAATGTTCATCTGTGTGGTTTAGATATAACAGTCAGCTGAATGCTAAAAATTGAATCAGAACCAAAGAATTGAGTCATTCCACAAATGTAAAATTGTTCTCTTGTAACAAACCTATGTGATATGTCATATAAATCTGAAACAAAATAATAAAGACACAAGGATGGAAACAAAATGGTTTGCACTCTTAAAAACATTGACGAGTGCTTCCCGGCAAGTTATCTTTGTTTGACCAAGCAAATAGCTCGCAATCCAAGTCTATCGCGAAAAAAAAAAAAAAATTGATTCTAACAAAATGAAATTGAGAAAGTAATATATTTCTATTTTAAATTCTTGTTTATACGCCGGTGAGACCTAGCTCAACTGGCAAGAGCTGAGGTCCTGAGATCTCTGGTCTCAGGTTCAAATCCTTCGAGAGTCCTCCAACCCTACTTTTCCTCTTTAGGAAAGTTAGACAATAATTTGAGAGTCCTCCAACATACTTCTCACGTTTAGAAAATTTGTACCCACAGTATCTGGTGTGTTTACTTTTCCTCTTTAAGAAAGTTAGGCCTCTTTAGGAAAGTTGGTCTCTTTAGGAAAGTTAGACAATAATTTGAGTCCTACAACATACTTCATCTTTAGGAAAGTTGTACCCACATTATGTGGTGTGGTTTAGTTTTTCTCTTTAAGAAATTTAGGCAATAATTTGAGAGTCCTACAACGCACTTTTTTTCTTTAGAAAAATTGTACTCACATTATGTGGTGTGTTAATTTTTCTCTTTAGGAAATTTGGGCAATAATTTGAAAGTCTTGTAGCGTACTTTTCCTCTTTAGGAAAGTTAGGCAATAATGGAGTCAGCATACTTTTCCTAGTTAGACAATAATTTAAGAGTCCTTCAGCATATTTTTGTTGGAGAAAAAGCCCTTTTGAAGGGTTGAACGGTCAACTTTAGCGCGATTTACAGATAGACTCCGATGTATGTCATCGTGAGTTAATGATATCATTAATACTCAATACGGAGTAGTTGATGATGAGCTTTTGAACCACTCAATTCGGATATCGGGTGAATGAGAAATCAATGCCTAAAGTTGGTTGAAAATGTGTAAGAGATGGGAGTTGAAGGGATGACCTCAACTCAATCTCCCACATATGTAATTTGAGGCTTGTGAGCTCAAGTAATAAGAGGTAGTGTATATTCTTATAGATGTGCCCCAAGGGGCAAGGCACTTTTGTGCAGGAGGGAGGACTTAGATTATTACACAAGCGCGCTCGCCGACGCCGCCCTTCCGGTCGGCTCGGTTCGGTGTTACTATTAATTTTTTGGACAAAATTTCTTTATGAAATTAACCATAAAATTAATTTTGGAATGTGATCGTGTCATTCGACCTATCAGATTCCATTGAGTCGTTCGACTAATTAGAATTCAGATGACACATCATCCGACCAATCAGAATGAGGGATTTTATCCCAACATGCATGGGGAATTAATTGGGGCGGCCTAGACGATATCCTTGAGGGAAAAGTCGGACGTTACTTTTCCAAGGGGAAAAGTTTGCTGATGTGTTTCGGCCAATGATATTTGAGGATTGGCTCCTCCTTTCCATTATATAAAGAACCCCATAAGAGAAATTTTAAGTATCGAACTTTCTCTAGTCTTTTCCACCATAAAAAGTCTAGCATATAGATCTAGATATTGAGTCGAAGAGAAGTCGGAGCACTCTGTAAGTTCGCCGGAGCTCGGATTTTTGAAGTGCCTCTAAATCCGAGACATACCGTTGTATCTTGGGAGACAGTTGCTACTACCGTGGACGCCATACCGGTACAATTTATCTTAAGGAAAGAGTAACTACTCGCCTCGGTTTTTCGTTTACTTATGCATCTCAAGTTACTTTTCCTTTGTTTTCAGTCAGATCTGTTATGTGATAGCCTTATTTTGTTAGATCTAGACTGCAATAGTTTTATTTCATTAGATCTACACCGTCGTAGCTTTTTTTTTATTAGGTCTACTTAATAAAATAAATTTTATTTTCGAGTTATTTATTTTCTAATCAATAATCCGTAATTAATTCCCGGTAATTACGGATCTGTTCCGTAAATCACTTCACACACGATACACCTATCACCAATAAGCTTAAGATAAATTGTAAATCGTGTGTTGTAGGATCGTTTGAACCGGTTAATTACAGATCTGGTCGAATTGTTGCTAGTTTTATCCTTATGTTGTTACTGCCAATTCAATCATCTATTCTGCCGAATTATAAGTTCGATCTCGTAATTGGCCTGATAGTGTTAGTAGAAGATGTGAAATTGGAAAATCAGGCCCTTTTAACCTCTGACATTTTTTTTTAGGTCGGACAGATTCTGACATTATTTTTCAGGTTCACCGTCCAAATTTGGATGAAATCGTCCACATTCAGTCAAAACCGTCCAAATTTGGATGTATTTCGTCTAAATAAATTGAATGGGGAATATGGACGGAAACCGTCCAAATGTTGGACGCACCGTCCAAATTGGGAAGAATTCCGTCCATTTTTGGACTGTGCGTCCAACATTTGGACGGTTTCCGTCCATTTTGTCCAAAGCTCTAAAACCGTCCACATTGGGACGGAGCCATATGGTCTCTCCGTCCAAAAAGAGGACGCACCGTCTAAATTTGGACGGTTTCATCCACATATGGACGGATTCATCCATTTTGAAACCCTTATCAATGTCTTATTTACTCTCTTCACCTACTCTTGTCTTCACCGTTTCATGACACAAAAAAATCACCATTGCTACACCAAAAATTCACCATTGATACCCAAAAAAAAAAACAAACCATATTTGTCCTTTTGAAATTTTATTGTTTTATTTCACCGAGTTGTATTTTCAAACAAAATGGGTAAGCATTTACTTAAGTTTGAATAAATTTATTTATTGTGTTTGTTTTTATTGTTATGTGTTCACATGAATTTTCGATTTTTATTAATGTTATAAATTTTCGATTTTTAGCGTAGTGTAGTATGTGCATTTTCGATTGTTAATGTTTTGATTTTTATTAATGTTATAAATTTTATATTTTTATTAATGTTATGATTTTTCGATTTTTTTATTAATATTGTTAATGTTATAAATTTTCGATTGTAAGCGTAGTGTAGTAGTATGTACATTTTCGGGGTAGAGAAATGATTAATTTTGATTATATATTTCGATAATGGAATTGACATTCGTTGGATAATTAGGGTAGTCAATGATACATTTTATTTTGATTGATATATTATGATGAAATATTTGGATAACGATACAAATATATTTTGGTTGATGTCAATGTGATCGCTTGTAGTAATAAACGAAACTTGTTTACCGAATGTGTTTTATTGGTTTGGTACAAAGTTGATTATGTTGTTGTTGTAGTGGAAGATGAAAATTCAATTCAAATATATGGTTTTTGAATTACGTATTTTGTGATAGTATGAGAACATCCCTTGAAATTATTGGTAACAAGAATGTGATTTAAAAAATTGAAACTGTTAAGGGTGTTTTTACACGTTTTATATTGATATATTTTATAATGATTTCCCCCGTATTTATATAATTTGCATAAGAATCAAGTGTTTATATGGAAATATTGAGCAAGTGAGGTTTTTAATGGTTAAATATGAAAACGTATTGATTTATGTGCTTAAATGATTATTTTATGTTATTTTGGAAATTATTACGTTTTGGTATGTTTTTGATATTCGTAGATACTCATTGATGATGGAAAAGGTGATCCTAAAGAGCTAAAATTCGAGTTGAGGAAGGATCAATCAGATTTATGGAAGATTTGAGGAGATAAGGAAAGAAATCATCAAGATAAAGATGGAAAAATCAATAAATTCGATGTCAATGCTAAGTGGACGAAGTCCATTATAAGCGATTTAGCGTCCGGATTCAAACGCACGTTTGAGAAGCGGAACCAGCGTTCGAGAGGTGTATTTTACATTCAGAGAGTTTGGGCGTGAAGTGAACGAGCGTCGAGATATCGGACGAGCGCGTCGTGAGGAAGAAAATCGAGGATTCGGGTAGTGACGACCTTGCAACGCAGTTCTTGATATGATAACAACCGATTTTACTCTGGACCTCAAGAGAAGAGTTGTAGGGCTTGAAGAGAGGATTCTACAGGATTTTGAATCACTCCATTCCGACTTACGAGGCCCGAGATATGAGCGTTACAAGTTTGGATGCTGTTGCTGAAAATAGTGGACGGGCGTCCGACCTTGTGAACGGGCGTCCGGCACCGTTACTGTAGCAACCGCCTCGGATTTTCTATAAATAGCAGCGCGATTTCAACCCTAATTCAGATATATTTTCGACTCCTATTGATCCCCAATCATAAGAGAGCAACCTTAGTCGCCCCAAACCCTTTTTTGGGAGGCTTTGGGTGGCAAGTTAGATTAGGTTTTATTTCGTTCGCTTTTCTTTTCTTGTTCGAGCATGATGAAAGGCAGCCATGGACAGCTTTGTGAAGCTTCTTTTCAGAGCACTTTTATTTCTTTTCATGGATGATTTTGTAAGTTTTAGTTCAATTGTTCTTTTCCTATGATTATTTGTATCGTGCAATTTATATCGGAAGATTATTGCTTGTTGATGCTACCGTATGACGGAAGTCGGTGTAGTTTAGATCACCGTAGGAAAGATTGGATCTTTAATCTATACATAACGGAAGTTCGTAGGTTAAATTTCTAGGTTTACGAGAGAACCACAATTTGATTAATTCGATGCAAGATTTTCTTAGAATTGAATTGAGGGATATCACCGTTACCGGAAATATAGGATTTTTCATGTGTTTAATTCATTATGTTGTTCTTGTTCTCTTTCATGTTTTTATGCCGCATGTTAATCGAATTTAGATAACGGAAGTTAATTAGATTCATTAGATTATCGTGAGGGAGATTGACAATAATTATTCCAACAAACGGAAGTTGAGGGATAATGTTGTTAGGTTAGGATTCAATCCATATCTTTGATTTGTATCGATATTAGTTAAGACCGGAAGGTAAACTAATTAATGGCGTGATAAATCGGAAGAGGAAACGCTTCATTAGAAAAGATAATAACCCAAGATAACTAATGAATGAATGTTTGTCTATCTTGTTGATTTCGGTGGGGTGATGGTTGTTGGGAATAGGTTGATCATGGTTTGTTCATGTTTGTTCAGTTGTTAGTTAGTTTCTTGTTTTCGTAGATGTAGTTTTATTTATGTTTTTATCGCTTTTATCCTTCCCGGCTTTGGATTAACAATCCTCTGTCCATTTATTTTCCGTTTAGTTTAGGTTTAGGTTAATAAAGAAGGATTAATTAGATTAGATTCAATATCCACTTTTCCTCGAGGATCGATACCGTGCTTTCTTATCCAACTTTACTAGCAACTACCCGGTATTCGGCCGGTTAGGAGGTAGTTTTGCATGGTAGTATAGGTTTATAAATTTTCTTTTGTTTTAATGATGCAAAATCTCCCAATAAAACAAACGACAAATTAATGTCGTTTGAAAATACAAGAACGAATATTTCGAATCAATTCCATGAGTACGCCTCGGCTGATGAGGTTCTTAGAATTGCATGCTTTCCTAGGGTGTTTTCGAATCCTTCGATCCATTTGTGTCGCCTAATCTCCAGGCTTTGTATTGGGGCTCTGGTAGGTAGCTCGTGAAAATTTCATTAGGTGCGCTCAAACAGAGCATCTTTTCTGTCTCCAGCGACTGGTAAATCTTCACCGGAGTAGAGGCACCCTTAGATTGAAAATATAAGTTACATTACGCGGCTCCGTCCGGCATCCGTTCTCCTCGTCATCATCAAGTACTCTATGACGTTGGTAAAAACTACTACTCTCTTCTTCTCTTACTCTCTCTAACGTTACAACACAACACAACACAAAACAAAGATGGTCCGATAAACAAAAAAAAAGATGATAAGACAATTGATTATATATATATATATATATATATATATATTTATTTATTTATATGTGTGTGTGTGTGTATATATATATATATATATATATATATATATATATATATATATGTGTGTGTATGTGTGTGTGTGTAAATATAAATATATATTTATATGTGTGTGTGTGTAGTATATGCACTTGTACATATTATATATATATGTATATCACATCGATAAGATGATGATGACATATATACAAACATTTTATATATTCATTGTTTATATATTATTTTATATTCATATCTCCACTGTATACTGATGTAAATTTATAATTCTTCCACAGATAACAACATTGTGTCCGTTAAGTTTGAATTTGGTGGAGAGTGGAAATACAACGAAGAATGCGACAAATGGTCTTATAGAAAAGGAAAATTTTATTTGATTCGTGTAAAAACCGATATGACATTGGATGAAGTGAAGCAGAAAGTGTGTGGGAAAGTAGGAATTGATGTATCAAAAAATACATTGGTCATGAAACTTTTGTACGCAAAATACGAGGGGCCGATTGATGTTTTGGATGATGAGACATGGCTAGGGTACATTGATGATCTGCTTAGACTAGAAACCGTCAAACTTTGTGTTAACGCTGAACCGGTTATAATAGATGATGACTCGGAAGACATAAACGACAAATGAATTTGACTTAAATGAACAACCGATAGTTGAAGAAAATGATAGAGGATTGAGGATTTTACACCCGAACTTTATTATAATCGAATTCGGTGAGCATGTTGTACGTACTCACAAGTCTCACCCCTCATGAAATTGTCATCCAACCGAATACAACTTTCGGTGATCAAATAATTGACTTGTCAAGTGAGCGTGGCTACGATTGGGGATTTATTGCAAATATGATTAGTCGGCCATTGCACATACCTTACGATGAACAACCTATTGCTAGAATGTGTGCATCTATGAATGAAGTTGGAACGCGTCTCGCAGAAATTTAGATCGAGGCGACCACATACCGTATAGGCGACAAAGTAGTGGTAGGAGGCGTGAACCCGATGATTGAAGCAAGGACATGTTGGGATAATTTTGGTCGACTAGTCATAATATCCACATAGATGGAACCACCAAATAGCTTTATGCAAACAAAGTGATGCAAGCACCGATGCAAACGGGCCTCAATATCGGGGGATCTTTCATGAGTTATTTGACAAAGATCTTTGCAATGTAACCCTAACACCGGTCACACATTTAGTATGGCAAGTATTAATCGCCATAGAGGTGCTCATTTCGGGTGCAGAATGGACCCGTCCCAAATTCCTCCATGTCCACGTCTTTGGGGCGTTTGCACCGATAATCCGGATGTATTGTTTATTGGTAAAAGTATAGAGACAAGGAGGATATGAAGGATAAAATGAGTTACCACGCATTGAAACATGACTACATGTGGAAAATCGTTAGGTCGACAAGGAAAAGTTAAAATTACGATGTTATACTTGAGCGATGCGAATGGAAGGTTGTCGGTAAGAAGGTTGTTGATTCGGATGTGGACGCAAGGGACGGACGACGTTGCATGAACTTTGAGATAACCGCGTACAATGAAACCCACACTTGTGGATTGGAGCAATTGACTGACAATCATAGACAAGCCAAGCCCGGACCTATAGGTCGTTTCGTAAGGGATAGCCTCATAAAACTCGGTAGCGGTTTCACGACAAAAGTTTTACAAGCTGAGGTCAAAAAAACATTCAACATAGACCTTAATTATCAAAGTGCCTATCAATGTAGACAGAAAGCCTTGGAATTGATCGGCGGAAACGTAGAAATGTCGTATTCTAAATTACACGCCTACTTTTACATGTTGACGGTAGAAAATTTTGGAACCATCACAGACATTGTTCCTGATGCGCTTGGCAGGTTCAAATATTGTTTCATGGCTTTGGGTTCTAGTATCGAGGGGTTTAAGTATTGTCGGCCTATCTTAGTTGTGGACGGTACACATCATCTAAAACAAAATGCGAGGGACATTGTTAGTAGCGATCGGTGTAGACGCGGGCGACCATATCTTTCCGTTAGCTTTTGCCGTGACCGACGGAGAGAGCCTTGATGCGTGGAAGTATTTCATGGTAAACGTCAAGTCGATAATCGGGGAACGTAGTGACTTGGTTTTCATATCAGACAGAGGGCCAGGCATCATTGGAGCCGTTAGAAATGTATTTCCAGACGCTTACCATGGTTACTGCTACCACCACATCATTATGAACCTGAATAAAAAATTCGGGAGCACGGGATATTGTCCGTACACTTTCTGGGAAGCCGCTTATACATTTTCAGAAACGCGATTCAAAATATTATTTCAGAAGATAATAGAGATGGATAGAGACCCAACCAAACCAGTTTCGCGTTACCTAAAGGAGATTGGAATCGACAAATGGGCACGATCAGAATTTCCAAGTACACGTTACGCAATAATGACAAGCAACCATGCTGAAAGCTTTAACAACGTCATCAGAGATGCGCGTAAGATGAGTATCGTGAATCTCTTTGACCACATCAGGGGAGTGTTGTAGCATTGGCATTGTGAGAGGAGAGAACTTGCGGACTCGTGTCGCACCGTGTTAGCACCTGTACCTGAAAAGTTCTTGAATGGTGTTTCACGTGCCAGAAGAAGTTTCACATTGCTCAGGATCGACCGGGACCAATTTCAAGTTGGGGACATCGATACTAGTGAGAAAATAAATATGCTTACGAAGAAATGTTATTGCGGGCAGTTTTAGGGACTTCAGTTACCCTGCGTACATGCTTGCGCTGCTATAAGTCACCGCTGCGAGAGTGCGTACACTTATTGTTCTCATTACTACAAAGCGAAGATGTTTCCAACGTATATATGAAGGGCGCATTTTCCTGCTCCAGATCGAGGATGATTGGATTCTTCCCGAATGGATTAGAACTAAACCTCCCCTCAATCCGCTTTGAGCCTAGGGTTAGGGAAGGAGGAGAAACACAGAGTCACGGGGAGCTAGGCGGGGCCGACCCAGGACCCTGAGGATTCCTTCTCAAGGTGAGCCTCTGACAGACCTAAACCTAACCTTGGAAACGGCGCCAGAAAGCTGACGGACATTACCTAGGCTATACAGATCCTAACCGGCAGTGTACCGGGTCAAATTGTAGTGCTAGTCTGGTGAGTCAGGTCGTATTCCTCAGGGAAAACATGGTAATTCTTTTAAGTGGGGTTAAACACCAAGAAGCTATTATTAACTCGATCTAAGTCGCAGGTTTATCATTTTTCCTCGGGTTAGACAGTTATATCAGTTAGATTGGTTAGTAATGTTAGAGTTAGATGTTAGTAAAACAGAAAATAAAACAAATAAATACTAATATAATATATATTTTTGGATCTAGCCAAGAATTATGTTACTGAATTACAATCTCTTTTTAGTAGAAATAAATGAGACAGATCTTCCTTTATTCAAGGTGTAAATTATATATGAATCGGTGTACTCCTAAGCTAGACAACTCCTCCTCACACGGCGTATGAAATTGTCATATGTCCATTGCATCACCCAAGGTCCACAATCTGTTACGGTTTTTACGAGCAGGTCCCGAGTACAAATCTACCTTTAGATAAAAGGAGTCATTCCGTTAACAAGCGGTCAATTTTATTTAAAAGGCTCCGGTTGTCAAAGCCGGACGATTCAACTTTCCGGTTTAAGTTTCAATTAAACTGATGATTTAACATTATTACGATCTCGAGTACAAATTATAATAAAATTTATCTTTCCCAAGACAAATCTGCCCCCGGGTAGGAAATTGGGTTCCGTTGTCACGTTTTCACTCGGCCAATTTTACCCTCCGGTCTTTCAATTTTAACGTTTCATTAAGCGCAGAAAGAAAGAGATTCATCATAATTGATTTTAATCATTATTACCGAGTCGATCATTCATTTTACCAAAAGATTAACTAATTGATTCATATCTTGGCTAGATATATTTTTAGCTTAACATATATAAATAGTATATATATATATATCAAATTACATCAAAATGTCATGGATTAAATGGTGAAGTTTTCCATAATAAATTTCACAAGATGACAAAACTCTATTACAACCAAATTTAGCCTTTCGATCCAAACACTTATCGATTCTCACATATATATATAGATAGATATAATTATATAGAACAACAAAAGTAAAACTCAATAAAATTACCCGTTTACTTGGATCTAAGTTGTATTCTTGAAAATAGCAACCTTTCCAAAAGCATTTTCCTTCGATAATTTTCTCGAGCATTACAACATTACTACTATTATTTATTCAAACATATACATATATATATACATACATCGACATATGTATACATATACGGGCCCAAACTAAAAAGATAGATGAAATATATATATACGGATGTATATATATATTTTGGGACGTGTGTGTGTGTATATATATATAGATATATCTATATATATATAAAGTGTGTACAAAAAAAAGAAAGAAAGAAGAAAGGGACGAAGAAGAAGAAAGGAGGAAATAGAAAAGAAGGGGCAACTGTAATTGATCCCTGAATGTGCGCTTATATAGACCAAAATGAGGGGGGCCGGACCGGTCCTTGAAGGAGCCGGACCGGTCCGGGAGTCATGATCACGTGACTCACCACATTCCTGATCCTTCAAATTATATTTATTGGAATAAAACTTAAAAATTCATATCTTGAGTTGTAGACCTCCAAAAATTATGATTCAAACGTCAAAATTAAGCTCTCGGAAAATTCTTCAACTTTCATGAAGGACTCTTCTTCAGAAAACGCCTTTTTGATAAGCAAATTCATACTCCGAACGTTTTGCGGGATTTTTACGAAATTGAATCAATTAGCCACTTGACCACCATTTGAGTTGTAGAAGTCCGATCGACTTGATTCAAAATCCATTGGAAATCTTTCTTGAAGATATACAACTTTTATTAAGGAAACTTCTTCAGAAAATGTCGTTTTGATGAGCCATTCGTATGTCGAGTCTTTTACGGGATTTCTACTAATCCGAATCGATTGGTCACTTGACCATAACTTGAGTTGTAGAACTCCAATTGACGTAATTCAAAGTGCGTTGGAAAGCTTATGTGAAGATCTACAACTTTCATTAAGAAGTCATCCCCTGAAAATGCCTCTAAGCTAGGTCAAATCTCCATCGAAAATAAATTACGGTTTAAGTACTTAGGAAAATTTGCTCCGTTTGAACTCGTAAGCTTGTGGCACCTTCTTCTAATCCTCTAAACACATCTTTTAAACTCAAAACATGTCGTTACGTGGAATCTTGGTCAATGTATAATCCTGCAATGAACCACCAAAATACCAAACGTAAATCCGACACGACACTCCGGTTACTAAACCGGTACAAAAACTAATAAAAAACTTATAAAAATACGATAATTTATATAATAACTACTACTTATACATTTGAATAAAACTTAGTAATTTTGACTTGATTTGATACAATAATGCTCAAAATGGTATCAATATTGGGGGTAAAATGTCGTAATAATGATCATAAATTTATCTCTCATCACAACCCCTACTTAGCTTTTGGTCGTCCTCGATCAAAACAAGCGATAAAACAAAATGAATGAGAGATAAATTCATGAAGATTGAAGGTATAAGGAACAACCGAGATAATACAACCTTTAGAATTATAACCAGTGCTTTAACCTCAATATAAATGTATAATGAGTGTGTGTGTGACAAGCCTTTTCAATTTCTACTATCCTCTCTTGAATAATTCAAGCAAACGCACAAATATCCATTCAGAGATATCCTAATGACTTTCCTAGGTATAAGCGATAATGATTCCACACAAAGTTCTTCCGAGTACTTATTAGGATAATCCCTAAAGCATATCATTCGATTTTATCTTGGGATAGTCGAGGAAGATAACTAGGCTTTCAACCATGCTCTGTTTTTTTTTTTTTTTTTTTTTTTTTTTTTTTTTTTTTCATGTGTGTAGCATATGCCTCATTCCCAAAGCAATAGGGCGTTTAGTGATAACACCCTAGTGGACTACTATCATCGAGCGATCGGGAGCTTTTAAACCTCATAGTGATATAGGGCGTTTCGTGATAACGCCCTACTGCACTCAAATCATTGGTAGCTACAACCGACATATATATAGTTCATCTTATTTTGGTATTTTTCTTTTTATTCCACTTAACTTATATCCTTTCTATCACATTCAAACATTCAGATATTCACAAGACACATTCAAAAGTTAGGTACTAAGTTCTTTGCAATTATCTATAGAATAACCACTAGGATCTTGAATGGATACAGCTTTAAAATTTTCCGCTTCAATATCAAAGGCTTCACGTGAAGGAATTCATGTTACACAAATATATTTGGAATTACAATGCACTTACGGTTCACGTTGGTTATACACATCCAAATTGATCATTACATCTTCAAATCCATGAAATATATACCTTATACAATTTTATTTTAATCAACTAAATAATGCTCGAAAAAAATCGAAAACTAAGAGATTTATTGATACAAAATAAACATTAATGCCATTTCTAGACCAACGACTCCACTCCCCACTTACGAACTTACATTGTCCTCAATGTAAAGTGAGTGTAAATAAGTTGTTGGGAAAGCAATGGTGCACAAAAACAAGTCAAAACAAATACTCGGATGATAAAAAAGGGTGGGTGGGTGGGTCAAAGTTATGACCGTTGTGTGTGCAAATGAAATAAAAGTGTGTGGAGTGTGACAGTGTAATGCAAAAGGGTAGATAAACACACCACATAAACTTTTATTGATTTAAAACACACAATATTCCACAGTAGTTGAACTAATACATGTCACACATTATTTTTGAAATTTAAAACAGACTAGATCATGATATGAAATATGTGACAAGTATTAACTCGAGTCTTTATACCCGGATCCTCAAGGTTATTTCAAATCGTTCTAACAACCTAAGTCTAAGAAATGTTGCATTTGAATTTTCTCTTTTTTCCATCGGGATTTTAGGATAACCACCTAATCGTTCCACTTTTTAATGACATTCAAACATTCATCCTAAGACTTGGTGAAACAAAATGAAAATCAATCTAAGTATTACCAAAGTATCATCCAAAGTATAAGTAATTATTATATTTAACATTTTTACGGGTTTGCCTCCCCGGTAGCGCTTTTAGTTAACGTCGTTTGCTCGACCAAAATGATAATGATTAACTAATATAATATACTAAACAAAGCGGGATACTTCTAACAATTACTCACAAAAGCACGTAACAATTAAGCACATAATCCACTAAAAATAAATGCTTAAGGAGTAAAAAGGAAGGATAGTACCCGTCATTGACTACATTTATAGTCTATAGCCAGACTTTATCGTGCTTTAGTTTTCTAATGTACTGGTGGTGGGTCATCCTCACGCACTGCATCCGTCTTTTTTTATCAATATTGCTTTCCAACATATGTTAGACGAATGCCGTCGAATCCAACGGTTCTTGACCTTTTCCTTTGATTTTCGAGCTTTGAGTTTACGAGCTTTCACCTTATTACTGGAGTCATCTTCTTCAATTACCTGCGTGTTAGTACGATCCAAAACAAAAGAACACAAAGTGTCTACACAAGAACTAGATTCTAGTGTAGTGTGTGGATATTTCAATGAATTGTAAATGTTGAAGACAACGCTCTCATGATTAACTCCCAAACTAAACTCTCCCTTACAAACATCGATGAAATGGATATTAATATTTAAGCACCGAAAAGTGTCGAGAAAACATGCATACTTCTCATCGTTAAACGAAGATGGTAAAGCTTCCTTGAATGATTGTGCCTTTTGAGGACATTGTGTGTCATCATTCAGTACCTTTTTCTTCAAAATATGCAGTGGATGTGGTGATGCCTTATTAGATTGAATCGAGATGAATTTAGGTTGAGCCGGATAAAGTTCGGTTTGAAATGGCCCTTTAGATTCCATATTCTTCTTATATTTACCATCTAAATCATCATCTACTTCATTATTCCCGAATTTTTCTAATCCATTACTTCCACGATCCTTCCATACGTAATAACAAAGATTTACCCCACTCAGATTTCTTTCGATATTACTTGGAAATCCTTCCGAGGTTTACTTGCTTTTACGTTCTACTTCTCTACTCAAGTGATATTCCAGATTCCTCAATGAAGCTTCTATAATTCTTATTCTGGTATCATGTCTACTTATAGATGTTTTCAACGTACTCATATCCTTAGTGACTGTACTTATAGAAGTCATCATAATTTCCATATTTTGAGCTTGAGTAGATATCATACCTATCGATTTTCCATTAATTTCTCCCATTTATCAACTCCTTTAGGTTGAGTTGAACTCGAGTTCTTGGTATGCTTTGAGTGGTATGTTGTGGATATGGTTTAGGTAATGATTGTAGATTTTGATTCGTGGTATCTCCTTGATAACCTTGATATGGATTCTTATATTGAATCCGATACGGTTGTCCTGGCTTACTGTGGGTTTCGGACCAACGAAAAGTAGGGTGATCTCTTTTAATAGCATCAAACGAGTTTGAATACGCGTCGTTCAAATTCCTATCTTTGTTTTAAAAACTCACCTTTTCCCTTGAATAGCCTTACGGTTCTTCCATCCCTAATGACACATTATCATGACTTGAGTATTCATTTGGTAAGATATTTTACGAGTTTACATTTTCTTGGCTAATAAGCCGTCAAATTTCCTACTCAAATTCTCCAAGTGTGCTAGAACTTCCGTGATTCGATGTATATTCTCCTGCAAATGCTACTTTCTGTGCTAGAGCCGGTTTCCACATACGATTATTTTTGGAAATCTTTTCTATAGCATCGTAAGCTATCCGAGCTTCACTCATCATTAACGAACCACCACATGCATGATCTACATCCGCACGTGAGTCTTTTCTTAATTCTGACGAGAAAAGTTGAATTTGCATATCTAAGGAATAACCATGATCGGGACAAGCTCTTAATAATTTTTAAATCTTTCCCGAAGCATTCCCAAGCATTTCTTGAGATCCTTGTTTAAAGTTGGCAATTTCGACTATTAATTCCAATTTTCTACCAGGAGTAAAATATTGCTTTAAGAACTCGGATTGAATCTCCTCCCAACTAGTCAATGAATGATGTGGAAGTGACAAAAACCAATCTCGTGCTCTTCCTTTTAAAGAAAAAGGAAACATAGACATCCTCGTTAATTCCCGATGAGCACCATGACTTTTGGTCAGTATTACACAATTCTTGAAAAGATTGAGATGATGATGTGGATCCTCATCATCTTCTCCTAAAAATTGGGCTCTTGTGTCAATTAAACCAAAAAGATGAGATTTTATTTCAAAATTATTTGCTCCTTTATTGGGTAAACAAATTGGATTATTAATCTGGTACCTTCTTACGGTCTGATCACATATTGGTCTCGGGTTAGGCTGGTTTTGATTATTACGTTTATGCTTATTCCGATTCCGATTATTTCTATTATTACGATTACGGTTATTAGGTTGAGGTAAATTCGATTAAGGTTTTGGCCATACCGCTCGAGCATGAGCAATCCCTTGTTCAGGTGTTTCACCAACGGTTTCGGCCATTTTCGTAACTCGATTTGACAATTCTTGTGGAATAGAAAATATCGAATAGAAAATAACACAAAATCGATAAAAAAACCACATTTTTTTTTCCTCGGTAATTACCGAATCCACTCGATATTTACCGAGTATTTTTTTTTTTTTTCTCTCTCTCTCGGTAATTACGAAGCCACTCGGTATTTATCGAGTATTTTTATAAAAATTGATATCTTACCAAATAGGTAGGTACCAATGAAAATAAAAATACAAATGAGATTGAGAAATGTATTGACTTATCCTCAATTTACATGACCACGTTTACTTTCTACTATCGAAAATAGAAAATAACTCGAATTTAATAGAAGAAGAAAATTGGTAAATAAAAGAAGGTAGACACCAACGGAAAAATAAAAAAGAAATGTGATAAGAAGAGTGTTGACTTATCCTCGAGAATTTTGAGCTAATACAAGTAGTAACCCTAGACACAAAGAAAGAAATTAGCGACGTTTTCCCGCAACGGCGCCAAAATTCAGCAGACCTAAACCTAACCTTGAAAACGGCGCCGAAAAGGCGACGGACATTACCTAGGCTATCTGACAGATCCTAACCGGCATGTGCACGGGTCAAATTGTAGTGCTAGTCTGGTGAGTCAGTCGTATTCCTCGGGGAAAACATGGTAATTCTTTTAAGTGGGGTTAAACACCAAGAAGCTATTATTAACTCGATCTAAGTCGCAGGTTTATCATTTTTCCTCGGGTTAGACAGTTATATCAGTTAGATTGGTTAGTAATGTTAGAGTTAGATGTTAGTAAAACAGAAAATAAAACAAATAAATACTAATATAATATATATTTTTGGATCTAGCCAAGAATTATGTTACTGAATTACAATCTCTTTTTAGTAGAAATAAATGAGACAGATCTTCCTTTATTCAAGGTGTAAATTATATATGAATCGGTGTACTCCTAAGCTAGACAACTCCTCCTCACACGAGCGTATGAAATTGTCATATGTCCATTGCATCACCCAAGGTCCACAATCTATTACGGTTTTTAGAATGAGTCCCAGTACAAATCTACCTTTAGATAAAAGGAGTCATTCCGTTCGTCAAGCGGTCAATTTTATTTAAAAGGCTCCGGTTGTCAAAGCCGGACGATTCAACTTTCGGTTTAAGTTTCAATTAAAGCGATGATTTAACATTATTACGATCTCGAGTACAAATTATAATAAAATTTATCTTTCCCAAGACAAATCGGCCCCCGGGTAGGAAATTGGGTTCCGTTGTCACGTTTTCACTCGGCCAATTTTACCCTCCGGTCTTTCAATTTTAACGTTTCATTAAGCGCTTGAAAGAAAGAGATTCATCATAATTGATTTTAATCATTATTACGAGTCGATCATTCATTTTACCAAAAGATTAACTAATTGATTCATATCTTGGCTAGATATATTTTTAGCTTAACATATATAAATAGTATATATATATATATCAAATTACATCAAATGTCATGGATTAAATGGTTTGGAAGTTTTCCATAATAAATTTCATCAAGATGACAAAACTCTATTACAACCAAATTTAGCCTTTCGATCCAAACACTTATCAAATTCTCACATATATATATAGATAGATATAATTATATAGAACAACAAAAAGTAAAACTCAATAAAATTACCCGTTTACTTGAGATCTAAGTTGTATTCTTGAAAATAGCAACCTTTCCAAAAGCATTTTCCTTCGATAATTTTCTCAAAGCATTACAACATTACTACTATTATTTATTCAAACATATACATATATATATACATACATCGACATATGTATACATATACGGGCCCAAACTAAAAGATAGATGAAATATATATATACGGATGTATATATATATTTTGGGACGTATGTGTGTGTGTATATATATATAGATATATCTATATATATATAAAGTGTGTACAAAAAAGAAAAGAAAGAAGAAAGGGACGAAGAAGAAGAAAGGAGGAAATAGAAAAGAAGGGCAAAACTGTAATTGATCCCTGAATGTGCGCTTATATAGACCAAAATGAGGGGGACGGACGGTCCTTGAAGGAGCCGGACCGGTCCGGGAGTCATGATCACAGTGACTCACCACATTCTGGATCCTTCAAATTATATTTATTGGAATAAAACTTAAAATTCATATCTTGAGTTGTAGACCTCCAAAAATTATGATTCAAACGTCAAAATTAAGCTCTCGGAAAATTCTTCAACTTTCATGAAGGACTCTTCTTCAGAAAACGCCTTTTTGATAAGCAAATTCATACTCCGAACGTTTTGCGGGATTTTACGAAATTGAATCAATTAGCCACTTGACCACCATTTGAGTTGTAGAAGTCCGATCGACTTGATTCAAAATCCATTGGAAATCTTTCTTGAAGATATACAACTTTTATTAAGGAAACTTCTTCGAAAATGTCGTTTTGATGAGCCATTCAGTATGTCGAGTCTTTTCGGGATTTCTACTAATCCGAATCGATTGGTCACTTGACCATAACTTGAGTTGTAGAACTCCAATTGACGTAATTCAAAGTGCGTTGGAAATCTTATGTGAAGATCTACAACTTTCATTAAGAAGTCATCCCCTGAAAATGCCTCTAAGCTAGGTCAAATCTCCATCGAAAATAAATTACGGTTTAAGTACTTAGGAAAATTTGCTCCGTTTGAACTCGTAAGCTTGTGGCACCTTCTTCTAATCCTCTAAACACATCTTTTAAACTCAAAACATGTCGTTACGTGGAATCTTGGTCAATGTATAATCCTGCAATGAACCACCAAAATACCAAACGTAAATCCGACCACGACACTCCGATTACTAAACCGGTACAAAAACTAATAAAAACTTATAAAAATACGATAATTTATATAATAACTACTACTTATACATTTGAATAAAACTTAGTAATTTTGACTTGATTTGATACAATAATGCTCAAAATGGTATCAATATTGGGGTAAAATGTCGTAATAATGATCATAAATTTATCTCTCATCAGCCTCCCAGTGCTAGGACTAGCAAGATGCCTACTGAGAGGACAAACCCAGGTTCCGGTAGGAATTGCTCGAAATGCGGTAACCCCGGACACAGAAGGAATAGATGTCCGACTCGTGCAGTTGTTCCTAATTGAATAAATCTCTACTTCAGCATGTGTTGATTTTATAATTTTGTAAGTCATCACGATTGTAATAGATATATTTAATATTCCATTGGGTTGAATGTTATATCACATTGATTTGGAGTTTCTGCTTTTTTAGTTGTTTGCAAATGAATGTGATAGTCCTCTCTACTATAGATGGAAGAACCACCTCATGTGATTGTCGTGACAAGAAATCACACAACAAAAATCACCAACTTTAACACAGTCTTTTGTTTTAACACAGTATAACTATATAGCAGTAGAACTATAGAAACCCAGAGAAAAAACCATAATGCAAAATCCATTATCTTTAATTACGAGGAGAAGAAAAATAATGTGATGATGGCGTCTAGAGACTATAAAGATAAACTTTCGTCATTGTTAAAAGAAAATAACTTGCACGTGAAAAATAAACCTTAAAAGCCGGCTTGATTAAAAGTTTCGTAGGTGATAACGTCATCATGACCGTATGTCACATCATCTTCAAACATATTCCGGCACCCGGCGGACCTCGCACATAGCATTTGTGATGAGATACGGGAAAAATATATATCCATCACCTGCATTGCCCTTTGCTATCTGTCGAATCCTGGAGAGAATATACTCTCCGACGTCAAAGTAAGATGTAATAGATGCGTATGCAAGTGCATACAAATCAAATGTCGGTGCGGTGTAGTCCACCGTGCCATACATATTGGAGGCAAGAAACATAATAAAGAAAGGAAGGAATGGACCGCACCAGGACCAGGGTGAAGGGCGGGTACGCCTTGCACGTTCCCAAAGATGAGTCTCCCCAAACAAAATAGCCATGTCACGCTGTAGTAATTCATTAACATCCGGAAATAGAAAGAAATCCAAACCCTGAGGATATTCTGGAATGGCATACTCGTCGTTGATCCATGTATTATTCAAAACGAGCGAGAACGCCTCGCACTCTGGCGCACCGTTCATTGAGCTCTGTCGTAGCTACACAAGCGTAGAATTCACGCCACAATAGACCGATTCACGTGATGAAAACTTAATGGCCTTTGGGGGACACCATGCCAACCGTTATCTCGGAACAAGTTCCCGATCAAACTAGGAAGACTCTCCATGTTCAAGCTCCTCTCAGAATAACGGCGACTCGGCCATCCAGCTTAGTCACGTACTCACGCCTCTCTCTTACATTGTGAAACGGCTTATGAGAGACTGCTCGTCCAACGACAAATCAATTTCGTCATTGGAAATGAACACAGGAGCATGTGGGTTAGCCATTGAAAGGAACACTAGAAGAGATTATATGAGTAAAATAAACGAGAAATGAGAGGGATGAATGGTTGTTAAAGGATTTGTCACAATATAGATTTTTTTCCAAATGAAACGTTGATTGAGAATTATGATTCAGCACTATAGTGACCACACATGTTCTTGTTCAGCACTATAGTGACCACACATGTTATTGTTTAATTCTGTACATATTACTTTATCCTTTGACATTGACTACACCTTCATTTCACTTTTTTCAAAAATTTCGTCGACACCATGACGATTCAACAGTAACATTGATTGATTGAAAGTATAGAAACCGTCTAAATTTGGACGGAAACTTGGACGGTCATAACTCACCACCATTTGACGTGTGGGGCCCCGTCTATAGTGACACTGTACCTATGTGTCCTGCCTAAATGCAATAATCACAACCACTTGAAGTGTGGGACCCGCCGATAGTGACCACACATGTTATATAGGTAGGACACATAGGTACAGTGTCATGTCTTGTCTTCAGACTGGACAACATAGGTACAGTGTCATGTCTTATCCTTTGACATTGACTACACCTTCATTTTGAATTCTGGTCAGTAAATGAATTCGGACGGAGTCCGTACCTTGAATCAATCAATGTTCTTGTTGAATTCTGTACATATTACTTTATCCTTTGACAATTACTACACCTTCATTTCACTTTTTTCAAAAATATCGTCCACACCATGACGACTCAACAGTAACATTGCTTCATTGAAAGTATAGAAACCGTCCGAATTCACTCACTGACCAATATTTGGACGGAATCCGTCCATAAATTGGACGGGTTCCGTCAAATTTTGGACGATATCTGGTCCAAATTTCAACATGACCATTGATTGATTGTCAAGACTTGACCATGACCTCTTACATCGAAAACTCTATATATACTATGAATTTTACAATACCCATGCATAACCCTCATTTTACTCTACCTTAGACACAATGTCCGACTCGGATTCCCTCCTACTAACTTTCGTGATTTTTAATCCCGAAAATGAAATTCTCCCGAATGGCATCCTCATCGGCCAGTGAGACAAGGACGGTATAACTCACATTTACGATGAGGATACGCTGCTAAATCGGTTCACAACAGGCCATGAGCGTCGCAATTGGATTTGGCACTTTCAAGATAGAGCTGTTGTCGGAGAGAGAAGAATTCAATGGGAGACTCTACCTACCAATCTAAATATTCTCTTTCGTAGAATTTCGTCAGACCGGCTCGCACGTAGTCCCGCACCGACATCGACTATGAACCGATCAATTGTTCGTGAATTCTACACACTTGTCTGGTCAAAAATTAATGTGTCGCATGATACAATACCAGTATCAGGGGTGTACAAATTACGTGGAGTAGATGTCTGCTTCACTTCGGATTGGATCAATCGCTACTATCGTGTTCCTGGAGTGGAAACATACAATCTCTCATACTACAGCTCTTTCAACGTTGAGGCATTCAATTTTCATATTCAGAGGCGTCAATATCCTAACGAATGGCTGCGTGTTATGTTCGAATGGATTGCTAGTAGCGTTTATGGTACCGTACACATCGCTTGCTCAACCGAGCAATGAACGAAAACTTTTTGTCGCAGCTTTTGAGTCGTGTAGTTGATTTTGGGCGTGACATCGTTCACACGGGATTGGTAACATATCGCTTAACTTGGTCGGTGATGGTTATCTATATTATCCGCTTTCTTATCACGGCTCTCTCAAGAGATTTTCACGCACTGAATATGACAATGATGACATTGATCGAGAAACCTCCCCTATCATCTATAGTGACCACCCTTGGTTTGTTTCGGAGCCAACATTTCAACTTGGGTTAGGCTATTCATAATATGTTTCCTTTCATTAAGAAGATGTTTTATTAAAATAATATAAATTAATGCTTTGTCGTTAGTCTGCAGCTGGTGGTGTCCTGATCACATGTGAGGAGAAGGAGGACGTACTCCACCATTAATACACTTCATGTATTAAAGTTGCATATTAATTTTGTATGATTTCTTGGTTATTGTTTCTTTATTCTAACAATTGTAATGGAACTAAATTCGACGAGCAATGTGACTTGTTTTTTAACTTATGCAATCCAACTATATTTTTTTTATTTTTTTGAGGTGAAACATATTGGCTCTTTTAAACAACAGGAATAAAAATTGATAATATAAAAGGCTAACAAAATTTATAATATAAATATTACAACGCCATAAGTTGAGATAAAACAAACAAAATGTGAAGTGACTATACACCAACAAGTTCTTATACATTCACCAAAATATACATAAAAATCTAAAGATCTATGTACTGATGAAACAACTGCACACACATTTTATGTCTTAACAACAACATATTATCAGGTGTGATCAATGAAAAATTTTCTTTGCGCAGCAAATGCTCGATGAACTTGACAGTGTATACCCCACAGTCACCCCTGTACATAATGTAAATTTTGATTAATCAAATGATAAGAAAATAATGTATTATTATAAATAGTTTGAAATTTATAACACTTACGGGATTGGCATTTGTGGTACGTGTTTAGCCGTCAACTTTGCTCGACCACATAGGAGGCTTCATTGGATCAAGCATTTGTGGGAGGTTACGTAGTCGATCATCCAACTCAAACACTCTCTCAACGAAACACCGAATGCTCTTATATAATCCTTCACATATTCCCTATCCTTATAGTTATCCCCGATCGTACAATCATACACTCTAAGCTTCCAATGAAGGAATAACACTTCGACTTCCAAAGACCCGGTGACCAGGATATATAGCCAGGGAATGTACACCACTGTGTTTTCATTCCATTGCTTGGCGTCTTGAATCAAATGATTTGGAATAAGCGTTTTGTCGAGCGTCGTTCCACGATCTATATGACCACGACCGCAAAATGAGGATAATTCGAGAAGGCGATGGCGTATGCGGTTCAAAGCATTACGGATATACTTCCATTTAGCGTCGTATAAGTCCAGGAACCCATCGATATCTTTGGGCGCATGCAAAAAAGAAGTTAGATATAATTAAATCAGACATATGAAAATTTCAGATATATGAAAATGTAAGTCACAAGAATATACCTCTCGGTCTAACTCTTTATACTTCTCATGGATACGTTCGAACCATGCCTTGCCCGCCCGATCTCCCATTGGTTCTCCAAATGATAGGCCCGTGGGAATATCTATTTGGGGTGGATCTTCTTGTTCGTACCAGGAGATAAATTGGTCTTCCAACTCTTGCGGAAATTTTATCAACGATGTCCATCTCCTAGCACCTGGCAGACTGACAACGTGCGACCCATCACGTAAATATCGTGGTTGGTTAATAGTCTGACGGGTTGTCAATCTTCTGTCAGTTGCATAATCCGCCTTTCCTTTCCCCAATTGAATATCAGGTTGGACGGCAAGAAATAAACAATATTCAATACAAAACATAGTTAGAGGTTTTTTCACAATGTAATTTCTAGTTTCAAAACTA